>MKEJ01067420.1:0-11240 GCA_001753735.1 Embelia ribes | reverse complement strand
GCTGCTCCTCAATTTACTTTTCTTCGTGAAAAGCTCTGTGTACTTGAGTTATCCATTTGCTTGAAGGGGAATGTTAATGATGATATTATAATAATAATAATAATAATAATAATTAATAAAAAGGATGGTGGTTAGCTTGTTATTGATGTTAATCTAGAATGTTCTGTATGATATATAAATACAGCACCTTGTATCATTCTAGGTGGTAATTGATAATAAAATATTATTTTTTTCTCTTAACACGTATGCTTATCACGTAATTGGCATTATTTGGATACCAAGTTGTAAGCGCACGCACTGAGGTTAAAAAATGTATTCTTGTGAACTAATATTATTTGTTGTTTTTGTCAATCGGTTCTGTCGTTCTATTAATTTGTATGGAACAAATGTTAACTTTGAATGCCGGGAATTCACTTAGTTTTAGGGTGAGATGAGAAATGTTTGGTTTTCATTTTTGCTATAGCAAATTTGAAGATTTACAAAATTTAAGAAAGCAAAATATTTAGAAGAAAAGGAAAATTGTTGCAACAAGCAGTGTGAAATGGACCAAGTTCTCTAATTAACAAGGCAAAAATCAAACCGTGTTGTAGTGCATTGGAGATTCTATTAATTGGAGGCCTGTTATTACAAAAATGGGAAACATATAATTTAAGTTGTCAAAAATACATGCAGAAAAATGATGGGAAAGAAGATTTAATTTAGAAATTATATATATATCTCATTTCATTAGTTAGACAGGATCCAAGAACATGTATATTGATGTACTTTTTAAAACGGATAATTTAAATTAATAAATTTACATTGATTCAACGGATAAATTGATTGCAACAGATTCATTGGATTAAAATAAATTTAATAGCTTAGGTTAGGCGTGTTAAATAATGCGCCAAATCCAACGTTGTTTAATAGTGTACATGTGCAAATGATAGGTCTGGTCCTTTTGTCACACGAGCAATACTAGTTTGAAGATTTATTGGAAAACACCGAGACTTTTAATTCGGTCTTTGGAATTGTTCGCATCTTTACAATCAAGTGCTAATCTTTTGTTGTGAATCACGTGCAAGAATAAGTTACTCGTCTGATTTCCAAATTTTTTAAATATTTATTATAAAAAAATAAAAAATTCTAGATTTCATCTTTAGACCATTCTTGTAATATATATATATATATATACATCCAAATATAATGTAAGCTTAAGCTGTGTTAGGTATGAGAGTTTGTTTGGTTGAAGTTTGTAAACAAAAAAATTAGTTTCTTTATGTTTATAAAAAAAAATAAAAAAATAGATAAAGTTAAAATAATATTTTTAGCTTAGTTAGATCAAAATAGCAAAAAACTCAGTTTAAATATTTGTTTGGCTGCATTTTTAAACCAAAAAAATAATTTTTTTAATTAAAAGATGGAAGCACCCATCTTAATTTTTAGAATTTTTTTGCATGTCAAAACAATATATAAATGCAACAATAAAATGCAGTACAATCTTCAATAAAGTTTTTAAAAATTTGAGCAGGAAAGATGCTTAGAACTGATGACAGCTATTTGCAGTGTAGCTTTTTAGAGAAAAAAAAAAAAAGAGCTAAAATTTGTAACCAAATAAACCATAAATAAAACTTAAAAAAAAAACACATAAATATAATACAGTTTAATTAATTTATTTATTTTTGAAAAACTACGTGGAGTACATTGATTGATATTGATTTCTAATATACCCGCGTAAGACGAGACACGTCATTATCAGATTCTTTAAGAACCGCCCGATGGATACCGCACCGTAATTGCACTCTCTACCAGCCGTTGATTTCATGTAATCGTAATCTCATCACTAATCCAACGAAGTCCCACGCTGAGATCGATCACACCAGATTACATCCTCAAATTCCAGTTGAAGTAGACCAGGAAGAAGCAGAGAAAACCCTCTCCGACTGGAAGTCTTCGGCACAGAGAGAGATCGAGAGAGAGAGAGAGAGAAAGGAAGAGAGAGCTGCCTGATTAATTAACAATGGCTCCCAAACCCAAAAAGGTAATTTCCGTATTTTCTCACTAATTTTTCTGATTATTATTATTATTTTTTTGTGTGTGTTATGTTGCTTAGGTTACATAATTTGATTAATTTTCCTCATTTTTTTTTTCATCTTCTTCTTCCAGCAGCGGCAATCGCGTATGCACGCGGCCATTGATGCAATGCGCCCCTATGGATTTTCCCCAAAAACTGTTCAAGCTAAAGTAAGAGCCCTTCTCAAGGTGAGAACATCATTTTTTGTTTAAATTAAAACAATATTTAATCTTTCTTGTTTAGGATATTAAGCAATGTTTATAGAACTAATTTTGTATATAATACCTGTGTACGAATTGGTAAACAATACATTATGTATGTGGATTCCACCAATAACTACCAAATATGCTTACGTGTCATGTATATACATGCCGCTTATGTACCAATTCATATACCGGTGGTGCACATAAGCTTTACTTATATTTGTATCCCTTGTTCTGTTGCGGAAAATCGAGGAATTTATTCTCTCATCCCAGCCAAATGTGACTGGGCATTCACACCAGTGATCCTAAACTTATATCTACCAGGAATTTTAGGGGTTAAATGTAAGGAAACTCACAAACCAGTACCTCAAACTATTCAATCCCAGGAGGGTTTGCTACAGCCTTCCTCCTGATCATCCAAGAGGGTTTGCTACAATGTTCCTCTTGAACTAGGGACCACTTCCTGTTCTATTTTAAGTTTATGGTCTGGTGTGGACATTCTCTATATTGCAGCCTCTATTTTAGGAAACAATGGGGTTCTAATCTCATATATAAAGCCGTATGGGCTAAAACAAATGAAGCCGTGTCCATTTTTTATATGCCAAAATTGCCCTTTAAAAATTCACAACTTACATTTCTATTATATTTTACATTTGATTTCTACGAGGGCATTTAGGACAATTATTCAAAATTTCCGGTTGTGACTTCCCCTATATTTTTGCTCCACGACTCTGCTTTTTCTCTCTCTCTATCTATTTTTCTCCTTCTAAAAACAAAAAATAGATTTCTCTTCTCTTCATATTTCTCTTAAAAATAGAATTGTGCAGGATTAAATTTGTCAACTTTTATTAAATAGTAGTTATCCATGCCATGAATCGTAACGTGTATCGCACACACATTGCGTGTGCTATGAGCCCCTAGTTCATAATAATTGGGGTCCCTCTCATACACTTTCTCATCGTTGGATCTGCTCTAGATTAGATCCAACTTTCTGGATTATAACTGGCCTATATAATAACCATTGAATGTAATTTAAAACATGTACGAGTGTAGAGAGAAACTATGTGAGAGGCTCATAGTTTCCAAATATTTTTGGATTGGGGCCTTCCTCTTTCCCTATTTAGAGTTTGAGGTAGAGGAATTAAAACTTAGGGGTTGGAGATGGTGGATCTCGTGGGAGTACCAATAAAGGACCGAAAATGAACTAGAATGAGATTCAATACGAATTGGCGCTGGGGCTAAAGAGGTGTTAATGTTTTTTGAAGAAATTATGGAATTGAAATAGTAAATTTTTGAAATGCTGAGGTTGTGGGGTCCTTACGCATGTCATTGTGAGAGTGCGCGTTAGGAGACGTGAAATGGGATAGATGACCTTGGTGATTGACTGTTTTCAGTTTATTCAAGTGCTATAGTTCGAGTACATTTCCACAGAAACCAAGCCACTTCTCCATATAGAAATTTGTGTAATTAAGCTAAATGTGTTCATTGGCTTTTGGAATGTTGTTGAATTTGTCTGGTTTAAGTTGTACTATAATGAGGAGGTCTTCCAAAAGAGGGGTTTACTAGTGTATGGCTGAGTGGAGATCGTTTCTTTTTAGCATGTTTGTTATCTAACTTCCGTAAACAATTCAGATAAACCAAACTGCCAAGCAATGAATAATTTTTTTTGCTGAACTAAATATGTTCACTTGCTGTTGTTGCTTATATAGTCTGCACATCTTTGGTGTCATTGTTCTTTGGAATCATTGTTGCTTAATATTGTCTTTGTAGAATATGAGTTGTGATAAGAAGTGGTTTTGTTGCAGGAATATGGGGGAGATGATAACTGGCCCTTCATTGAAACCGATGCCTATAGCCTTCTGATTAGTTCCATTCTCGAGGAGCAAGAAGAGGAAAACAAGAGTGAGAAATCTGATGTTGGGGAAAATTTGATGGAGGTAATATTACTTGCTATGTAATCCTTTTTCAATTGCACAAGTGTTATGGTTATTGGGATACAATGTATGCTTTTTTTCTTAAAGGTAGGATGTATGCTAAGTTTGATGAATTAAGGTTGTCCTCATTTCCAGGCCAAACAGGCTGGGATTTATTCCTCCATCTTGATGAGTCGTGATGGAAGTCGGATAAACTACTGTTACTGTAATTGAGAAATTTTATGAAGTTAAAGTTTGGAAAGTACACAATATGAAATAGCAAGTCAAATCAACCTTGAATTCTTCTTGTTTTATGTGTGTAATTAAGCCTCGAGACATGATTTGCGTTTGATAACCGAGGGTTCTTTTACCAGCTGATACTAGAGGCTAGTGGTAGTGTTGATCTGTATGTAAAACGGTCTAAAAATTTCTGTAGATATTGTCTTTGACTCTTAAAAATTCATATGACTACAGCCATAAGCAATCATGTTGAAGATGTTATGGTACTTCCTTAATTTCTGTTTTGATTTATATATATGTTAAAAAGGTATTTAAGAAGTGTTGCTGAAGTTCAGTGCAATCTATTTTATAGCGAAAGGAAGATATATTGGCAGTTGATCATAAGAATTACTCTTCAATCTCTCAAGGTTATAAGAAGATTTGTTACTCAGAATGGTGTTGCATACTCAAGGGTATGGATGAGGCACACTTTTGTGTTATTCAGGAACATTATTAGGCACCACTTTAACAATTTTAAGAAGGAACTTGAAATAATTTTATCTCCTAAGCCTCAAAGCCCTTTTACTCCTCTTTTAGTTCTTCATATACTGATGTGCTCTCCTTCTATTCTACACCAGGTTTTGGACACAAATTTGCTCCTTGTTTGCCTGTTAAAACCTTGAGTAGTTGAGAAGATGTTCCTAAATTGATCTGTTCTACTTTATTGACCATGTTGCCAAATTAAGGGTGTGGGCTATTATATGGAATTTGTGTAGAGTTCAATTTAGATATGCACATTTAATGTTGGCCTGCTTTTTCTTATTTTTAAACTTTGAAAGGATGTAACATCATCATAGGATATTGTTTGTGTTTGTACTTTCTAGAAGTAATGGTTTCAACTTCCTCTACTTATTGGTAAGACTATATCTGCGTCAACTTCTTTGCCCAAGAAAATGATTAATTTTCATTATCTTGTGATGAATACACAAAAGAAATCTGCTTCAAACCTAAATCATAAAACCTTGCTCATAATTGAGGTGGGCAAACAAAATAATTTATCCAATTTTATTACTAAATAATACAAAAGTTTGTGTCGGTTTTCACTACTATCCCCATAGTTGGGGATTCTTGGATTATAATAATTGGTCACCTCAGTGTCTGAAGTTTCTTCATTTAACGAAGATGCTGATTAGAGGTCTATCAGGTTATTGCAAGGAGCAACTGCGTGGCATTGGAGTCTGCTCTTGTGGATCGTTTCTTTAGTTTCATTTTTTTTTTTGGTTTCCCAAGGGATCCCCAGGCCTTTTTTCGACCCAGGACTAATNNATTGAGACTCGAACTCGAGACCCCAACTTAAGCGGCCCGAACCCCTTCCGCTTGGACCAACCCCCACTGGTTCTTTAGTTTCATTTACATTACCCATTTTCTATGCATTGTTGAATTTGTGAAAGAAAAAATAGATGGTCAGGAAACTTTAGTTCTTGTATGTACATGTATTCGTGCATGTTCCATTTCATTTTCACAAGTTCTTGTTCAAACATATTACTGACATTTCACGGCACTTCCTCTTTGTGTATACCGATGTTTCCATTTTGACGTGCTATGAGTATATTTGAGCAAAATTTATGCCCTGGAAATATTTTTCAGAGATATTTACTTGACGGGTGTTAAATAGCTCATATGTCATGCATTTATTTTATCTCAATACGTTTAGATATTTGGTGCAGTGCGTGGTTGGTTACTAGAGGATTTTAGAGTACATATAGTCATAACTCTACAATGTTGACTATGGATTCACAGAAAACTATAAGGTTTGTTCTCAGAACAATATAAATAGACTTTTGGAGTATTAATAATTAATATCATCATCTATCAATTCCTCATGTCAGTTTTGGTATTGACGCTATCAAATAGTTTTGCTTTGACATATGGTTTATTACATGGTGTATTTATCTTGTATTCTGTAGGCTAAATTAGATACTGGTATACGGAGCAATGAAAGTGCTGGAAGTGATGCTGGGCCATCCGAGCTAGCTGTCTCTTCATTGGGCTCGGAGACCATGGATACCGCTTCACACACTATGCTAACAGGTGATAATTGATTTCTATCATTATATCTCTTCTTTGTTGTTAGTTGTGTTTAATTTTTTCACGCACCAAAATAAATTGCTCATTACCTTTTAGTGGATCAGTTGAAAAAGACATGCTTATTCATCCCATGAAATGCTCTCTTTATCGATACTTATTAGATCCTTCTTCAGGAATAATTGAGAAAACAAGAATCTTCTTCAATTACTTTCAAAAACAATTTATTCTTTTTCATTTTGTTTGTTTTCTAATTACCTTTTTATGAAATGAAGTGCACTACTTGATTCAGGATTTTCAACCTTTTTTTGGGGTCTCTCCTTTTGTTAGATTATATCAAAATTCTCTTGTTTTTGCAGCAGGCAATGTGAAGAAAGAATCAAGTGTATCAAAGGTGCTTGAGACTACCCCAATCACCTCTCAACCACTCAAAACCCCCACACTTCAGCTGGGCAGAACCCTCCTACCAAAGTCTGAAAATCTTAATGGGTGGCTTATTGAAGACGATGATGATAATGGGAGCGAACTTCAGAAGTTAAACCAAGACATAAAAACATCTTCACTCAAGCGGAAGCATAGTAACCCTTGAAAGTGTCCGTTTGGATGGAGTTTTGGAAAACCTGAAAGTCCTTTAAACCTCTTTAACTATTTTGCTTTTCTTGTGCTAAACAGGCTTGTTGTTTGTTTGTCCATTGTATATAGTGGCTTAACGAAGAGCTTTGAGCAAAGTAGGAGCGATCTCTTGAAGTCCAATCCGAAAAATCATCACTACCCAAAACGGAAGTGCAGTTAGAAAGAGTCCATTTGGTTGGGATTTATGAACTTCAGAAATGCGTAAAACTAGAAAATCCTTAAAATTGTGTAAGTACAAAAGTCTGTTTGTGTAGCAAAGATGAGTAGAATGAAATGATATAATTAGTGATGATTACTCATTCTTGTTTGGCTACATAGACAATACTAGAGAGAATTCAGGTGGGTTAAAGAAATTGATAATACTAGTTGATAGTGATACATTGTACAAAGTTATTTTATTTTCAGATATCCCATATGTTGCATCATTGATGAGTTGCATAGTTACATAAAATATAAGCATGTTTGAGGAAATTTGATTGTCTGAAAGTTTGTAAAAAGCTTTCAGATAAAGTTCCCCACATCTCAGCTTTGTGTTCTGATAGATTTTGCGCGTAGAAAATCTAAATTTTCCGATTTTAACATAAATTAAGTATGATGGCCATAAGAGCCATGTTCTGAAAAGAAAATTCTAAATTATGTCTAATATGTTTTTTTTCTGTTTCTTTCCCATTCGTCTCCTCGTATTATTAAACCTTCGCATTTATGTTATAATTGTTAGATCGTTTATAAAATGGATACAACGTTTTTGAATTAGAACAATTTTTTAAAATCAGAATTGTCGGATTTTAAAAAAAAAAGCAAAAACTATAAATATGAGGGCTTAAATCTTCTTAAGCTGTACTTTTGAATTATATTCGCTCTAATTGCAATATTTCTCTGCACATTTCTTGATATGTCTCATTAAATTATGATTTTAAAATAATAAAACTTATCATTATAGAAATGATTAAAATTACATATATCTTTGCGTAATTATAAAACAATAGAAATCATAAAAATTATATTCAAGAACTAAAATACTTTTAAGAAATAAATATTTTTTAAATTGATTTTTACCAATATAAGATTCCTCATGAATTTTTAAATACACCAACAAGCTTTCACATGCTTTGCAAGTGGATTTACAAAAAAAAATTATTTAACAAAATTATTATATGTTAACATAATAGTTAAAATTAACAAATTATTTTAGATATTTTTTATTAAAAGTAAAAATATTGTAAATATCACCGAATAAGATATAAGACCGACATAAACAGTTAGACTATAAAATAAACCACCTTATATATTTCATATTGTATTTTTCATTTATTATACAAAAAAATAAAAAATTACGTAAAATATATATATATATATATATAAGACATCATTACATTCTTATTTTATTTCATATAAGAAAAATCTTTTATATTATATATGTACTATAAGACAAATTCTATTGTAAGCAAAAATTAATATTTAATTAGAATATTTGTTAATAAAAAATGTGACAACATATGTATTTACATAAATTGTATTGATATCAAAGAATAAAAAATATGATAACAACTAATTTTAAAAAATTAATCACTGAAAGATATAATGAAATTGTTCTGTACTTAGTCTCTTGAACAATATGAACTATCTCGATAGTTGGTATTGGTAATATAAATATATAAAAATAATTAGTTGACATTTTGATCAAATAAACTTAGAATTAAGATTGGATTCATAAGTTTTATACTAGTGAAATATATTTAATTCACCGTGTAATTGCATTAATCAGTTGAGACTCTCCAATTATATATGCATGAGTTTTTACATAAAATTAAGAATTGAATTATACAATAACTAACGTGTCTCAAATATATATTGAAAATAATATGCTAGCAATGAGATTATCAAATAAGTGTTGAATATAATTTGTATTACTACTATCTATTTAAATATATTTTTTACCAATTTAATAATCACTAACTTAAATCCCTAATGATATAAAAATATTATATTTTAAAAATATGATGCATATTATTACAATCTATTTAAATTTTGTCTTTTGTTAATTTGACAATCATCAATTTAAATATCAAAGATATGATATTATCTCTTAATAAAAAATACGTAAATTAAGATTAATAAAGTTACAATTTTGGATATGATGGTTTTTGTTATAAAATTATAAGGTGAATGGGTATTACTGGACCGAAAAGTGTATGAAATACTTTATAAAGTTACTTTTTAAAAAGACTAGCGGACGTGCAAACGCATTGCATGACCACGTAACGCAATCATTAAAATATTAAAAATTTTCATTTGACGCTTTGAGTGCAATTTCATTGATTGACGATTATAACATGACAATCATAAATTTTCACATAATTATTTATTCAATAAAACACTTCAGAATACAATGACTATGGTAAAAAATTTTACTTTACAATCCATAATTTTGTGCAATAGACAAAATAAAACTAATAATATTGTGGGAAAAAAAATTAACTTACTTCATTGAGCATTTTAATAATAGAACTCAATTATAAGTATCTGACAAAATCTCAAAGACGAGAGTCTCTACAAAAGTTTCATAATTTGTACTTAATTATTAGTCAATAAAATATTTTGAACCTAACCCTTAATAAGTTAAGCCAAACATTATTTGCAACTGTCATCTCATAGAATGATCAAAGGCCGTTCAATGTTATACATTAACATCCACATCAAAATAAAAATATATATATATGATTTGTGCATTAATTTTTAAATAATTGACCATACTATAAACATAAATTTTTGCTCTAATATCTAACCGTGGAAGTTATAATTTATCAAAGTTTATTATAGGGTGCACACTTTATTATCCTATCATTGACAATTATTTTAATTTTTTATTTGTGAAATTTAACTATTATGTAACCAAATATGTACATCAGCGAATCAAAATATAAAAGATAACATAAAATTTTATTCAAAATTCATATATGGAATTTAGATTATAAACTTGCAAAATCTGACATCAATCATTCATTTTAACATGCATTCTACTAAATCATAAATCTACATAAGCTTGTTAATCGGATTGGATATGACTTGTTTGGCCTCGTATCGGTCCTACTTGATGGTGCTTGACTCAATTGTAAAATTACTCAAATTTCTTAGATAGTGGTTGACATTGTTGAATTTGAGTGCATAAAACACATATATATTTATATTTTAATTTTACAATAATATGATTGAATAAAAACAAAAAATTTACTTTAATTATTATAATCTCATCTTGTTAGATTAGATAGTTGTTAGGAGGTTTATCTCTATCTATGAACTAGTTACGAATAAATAGATAAATATATTAGTATTTATCAAAAAGGTTATACTAATCAATAGATTAAGATGATTTTTTAAAATTTATAAATATAACATTGTATGATTAAGCTCTCTAATAAATTGAGTAGGGGTAATTTGTGAAGTGAAAAATGAGGAAAAATTGGAAGGGTTGGTGTTTTTTAAATAGAGTTAGATACATTGTTAAATTATATTAATCAATATTATTTTTTTAAAATATTTCATAAAAAGATTTTCACAGTTAAAATTAATCTAAATATATATTAATTTTTCATAAAATTGTTATTATAGTATAAAATTCTTCCAAATACGATCTGATAGAAAAATATAAATAATTAGAAAAAAAAATTACAAGACGTAATGTAAAAAGATAACAAAAATAACTTTATATAATAATATTATAAAAGAAAACTTAATATATTTCGACATCTCTCTCTCCCCCTCCCTCTCTGTGAGTCTTCTCCCTGAGTTTTATACCTTCACATACAAACACAAAACAGGTAATTCTTATGTATATGAATTAATTTTGCGTGCGCTTGTGCTGGGTTAAGTTATTTATATGTTGATTAATTTTGCTCTCAACGCATAAAAGTGATTAGTTCTATTCTAATTAGTAGAGTAACTTTGAAGAGACAGGGGATTGATTCAGTAAGTATAAATTATGGGGGCTGAAAATACGGAAAAAAAATATACTGTAAATTTAACAATGCATGGCAAATAAAAAAATTTACACTAAAGGAAAATTGGACGATGGTCAGGAATCAAAAGAACACAAAAGGAAGAAGTCAAAGTGCTAGTGTTTGGGTTCAAGTAAAT
>MKEJ01067412.1:0-10484 GCA_001753735.1 Embelia ribes | reverse complement strand
ATACTTAGTAGATTCCCCTTTATCATTTGGTTTAGAATTTGACTCATATATTTTTCTTTTGTATATATACTCACATGGTGATGTAGGGTCATAAGATTGGTGTTGGCTTTGTAGAAGGGCAAGCATAATTCTGGAGGAGTTTCAGTGCTAGAGTTGAGCTGAACTCGAGTGGTAGTCTTATGAGGTTATGTACAGACTTATATTTTAATTTTGTACAAGTATATAGCTAGCAGAGATTATGTATTTGTAGTATGGTGTTGCTGCCTGGGTTATGCATTATGTATCTATGATGATGAGGATGTTGTTGTATTAGATACTTATGTTGTACTTATATGTATTATGGCAGGATTTCGGGATGAGTTGTAGTTATTATTCTATCTTCTTTTCGTTCAGATCACATTCCCGGGTTTATGGGAATTCAGGGCGTGGCAAGCACTATGAATTGAACTCGAATCCGTATTTAGATTAATTATTGTGTTACTCTTTCCCCATGATCCGTGAGTTTTGCGTGGCCAACTTCCCTCTTTCTCTCTCTGTTGTTGAAGACAATGAATGTATGTAATAAGGGTGAGAATGTGGAATTGGGAAAGTTAATTCTTTTTCAGTTCCACTTTTGTTTTATTACAATATTGGTCCTTAGTTTTTGCCAGGCCTTACAGTATACAATAAACTAAAAGGAAATTCTCAGCTCAATTTTGTGTTGTCATACCTACTTGGCTACTTTATTAATATGTGGACACTAAAAATAAATGTTGGCAAAAATTTATTGAAAATTAAATATAGGACAAGAAATGAATAGAATTTTAAAAAATCTTGAAAGAGTAACTAACTCTATAAATTCACACATGAACTTATAGTGGATAGATAGCAACCGAAAATATAAATTCACACATTAATTGGTGGAAATTCATAGAACGGTAACATTGCATTCACCCAATAAAATTGACGTGATAAACTTAAAATTTCTAGAAACATGCAACTTTTCTTATGCTCCAACTTTTATTTCTTCTCTGTCTAATATAACTTATCTTTCTTCCAAAAATTTTTGCTTAATAAAATTATTTTGGGAGTTGTAATCCTTGAATTGATAATTTTTTATTTCATTTTACTACAGAAAAATTCTAGATTCATCATATTGAAGTAATTGTTAACTTTCAAATTGTTGACCTCTTTACGCATCTCAGTTTCAAGGTATGTTTTTTTGAATTTGCAATTATTCAATTACCGTAGAAATCCTCCTCAATGTTGTTGAATAATAAAGTTGTAATTTGATTAATGAAATTGTATTTTGATTAATAATAAAAAATTAGTTTGTATAAATTTGGGGATTGAATATATTAGATAAAATTTTTATCGTGGGTGTCATTGTGATTATTGTATTTGTACAAGATGTATTGTAATAATTTCATATTTATGAAATACTAATTTCTCAATGAAAAGAAAATGAATGCATAATTGAACAATGAATTTCTCTTTATTTGGATTAATATGGAAAGAAAAACAAAAGGAAAAGGATATATAATTTTTTTTCTTTTAGCAGAAAAGATGCAGACTAAAAAATAAATTTATCAAAAGAAGAAATCTCTTTTAATATAAAACTTATACCAAGATTATATACATAGGAAAAAAAGTATAAAATTTATAATTTAAAAAATCATGAATTTTTATTATGTTGGATAACTATACCTCAATTATGTCAATGTCAATTTACTGGTAAAATATTATGAAATTCGTATACACTTAATTTGTAATAGTTGAGTTAAATATATATAATAAATACATAAAATTGTTTTGATAGTTCTCTTCCCCTATCAAAATAGTTTTACACTATTAATTGATTTTGTGTTTTTTTTTGGCATAAAAATGTTTCGCTTTTTTTAATGCAAAATATCAAATTTTATCTTGGGTAGTAAAATGTAATAGATTGGAGCAATTTATTTTTCTTTTATTTTTTATTAATAATGGGAATGTATAAATAGAAATTATTAAAATTATATTATTCAAATTAAAAATATTATTAAAAAATAGTGTTGCGATGTTACTTTTATGTCCCATACTCTAGAAATATAATAATCATTAAAATTATATTATTTAAATTGAAAATATCAGTATAATCGAATTCATTTAAACCTAATTTCTTTGGAAATATATGACATATGCCAAAACTGATTTTATGAATTGGAATAAAAGGATGACAAATATATTACAAAATTTAAAAATTTATAAAAATATATTTGTGTTGGAGAACTATATTTTCATTATGTTAATGTCAGTTTACCAATAATTTTATATCTAAATACTCTATAAAAAGTACCAATTTCACAAACTATTTCATATACTTTTTCTTCTAAGCTTATCCTTCATCTTATTTCTTTATAACAAAAGACATTATGCCAAAAATTGTAAATTAATTATTTTAACTTGCATATCTTTTGTTAATAGATAATATTGCATATTTAAAGATTTAGATTGATAATTATCAAACAAAATAAATTTTAAGTAATTTAAAATAAAAATATCAAAAGTTAAGGAATTATTATTTACAATTGTTCACATATATACCAAACTTAACAAAAATATTTAAATATTATATTAATTCTCAAGACTACAAATTAGTGCTGCGAGATCACAAAGATACTTTGAAATTTCTATATGATACATGCTTAAAATCCTGATAAATGATAATTGCAATACTTTTATATTTTTATTAAAAAATATTTAAAATAATTTTTTAATTTTTGCTCTTATATTAGTATACAATATTTTGTTAGATAATAAATTTGTGAATCACATGCAGAACACGAGCCTTCTACTATTTTCACTTTAATTATGACATGTGGCTGCATAGTTATTTGACAAATGGCTACGTAATATTTTGAGAAATGATCGCTTAGTCTTCTGACGCACGCTTCCTAAACTTAGTAATGAAAATCTAAGAAAGAAAAATATTATATGTTCACTATCTTTATATATATGCATACATAAAATTAGAATTAACTAATCTTGAAAATATTATCATAATTATAATTATCTTTTTAGAAATATTATCATAATAGGATTTTCACTAAAATCAAAATTAACCTAATAAAAATTATTTTTTTCCTAAAAGTATTATTATAATATGAATCTATAAAAATTGATATCATAAAATAAATGATAAGAAAAATTAAAATAAAAGATGCCATAAAATATTTTTTTTCAAAAATAACATCGAAACCTATTATTATAGAATTTTAAACCTAAACTTCTTGAATAATAATCTAACTCTATTATAAAAGTGTGAAGCCCATGAAAGATTTCCTCCTTTTTTTTTTTCCAAATCAACCATTTCATGAGCCATAATATTACATTAACTTTTCACCCACATAAATAGCAAAAAAGGATAAATAAACAATTTTTTAAATTGAAGGCCATTAATGCAAAATGTCATAGATTGAAATTTAAATTGTATTTTGAAGTCCAAAACGTTTTTTAAATAAAGATGAGTAGCCTAGTGTAAGTCATAATTTTTTTACATGTCATACGATTATTTTCTGAAATTTTATTTTTTTGAATCTCTTAAAAATAAAAAGTGGTAGTAGTTTATTTGTAAATTGAAAAGAATTACTAACGGAGATGAGAATGCCACAAATTCATCACAAAAAAATATAAATATTTGGGTTGACACTGTGACAACTAACATCCAAATCAAGTAGCATGTTCCATTTTTTTTTTTTTTTGTTTCTTTTATTTTTATGTCTTTTTGGAGTTAGATTATATTTTTTAAGTAGTTTATTTACTTTATATGCATAATTTTGAAATGTTTGAAAGGATCTTATATTAGTAATAATAAAATGATAGAGAAGATCATTACATTTTTGTTGTAACGGGGATTAGAGTTACAAATTGAAAAATAAAGAACAAATCAATTGTTCTTCCGTTCAGAAAGTAAGAAAAACAGCCAAAAGTCAAACCATATCAAGAAAGACACGAAGTGCAATACACGTGTGGTTTTTCTAATAAAGAAAAAAAGGGTGAAGAACAAATAAAATATAGTAGCCACTCCTTACCAGTAGTAGCAATCCACACCAACATAAGTCCTAAAGTTAGTGAATATATATATGTATATATATATAGACGGCCCAGTGCACAAAACTCCCGCATTGTGGGGGTCTGGGAGGATCTAATGTACGCTACTTTAACCCTATTTCCAGAGTGGTTTCCAATAGAGGTGTGCATGGCCGTTACTTATAGAAATTCAAGTCAGGGATTTAAGCACCACCAATATCAATTTCAGGAAAGGCTGAACATAGGGCAATTATTATAATCAGATGCCGTGTAAATATGAAACCATCCCCAAAAGTTAGTGACCAGATATTTTTCTTTTCATTATTTTTGCTCTCTATTCCTATCGCTCAATTTCTAAATTAAATATAAATAATCAGATAAAAAGGAAACATACTTTAACACGGCACGCAGAAGTAACAGATCATGTTCGCTCTTCCAAAACCTTCCACTCTTCAAGCCAGGTAAACGAAATAAGATCTCATCTGAAAAAAGAGGACTGCCAGGCTTTGCAAATTTCACCTATCATTATCCATGAAATATACGAGGAAATGAGAACTCAATGTTGTACAGAAAAGTTAAACATAACCACAAATTAAGCCAACAAAATTATTTACAGACCATGGAATCATTATTTATAGAAATTATCTTTCTTGTTTGAAGGAGCAATGGCTAAAGCAAAATTACTAGATATGGTCCATCTCATATTTCATTTGGTTAAATTCACAATTAAGTTCTTCCCAGCTAGTATCCACGTTTATCTCGTTATTCATGATCCTACCTATGAAGGTTTAGTTGCTTAAAATTTTGCTTAAATTACACATAATACATGGATATACAAAATTCCAATGATTTCAACACATACATGAAACTTGCTCAAACACTAACCAAATAAGCCGAAACACTAACCAAATAACACGATATTTAACACACTTTCTTCAATAATCACTTTCACACTGCAACAATTAATGACGAAGAAAAACCTTACAAAACTTAAGACAGAACAGAATAGATATGAAGACACATTTTAAACCTCTTAAATTTAGGCAACAAAAGAAAAAGGTCCAAACATTTTAGTTTGCATTATAAATGGTTAAAATCCCTACCATTTCAAAATTCAAACACGTGGAAGTCAAGAAACTGGCTTCATCAGAGTTAAAAGAAAACATAGTAAAAGCAGATGTCCGTTAACAAATACAATTAAATGTGTTTTACCATAAGCTTTCAGATGGTACTGAATTTTTCACAGTATTACCATAACGCTTCCAAACTCTTCCTTGAGAAGTAGAAAACAAATGACTCATAAGATCCCTTACCTCACTCATAAATAATCCACCAACATAGATATTGTCAAAGACATCAGCAAGTAAACAAAAGACCAAGAATGGAATAGCATCCCAACCGAGAAAAGCTCATTCAATATAAATATTCCATTTCCTCAAAAGAAATGGGGGTTAAGAACAATATAGCTTCTCCTAAATTAGATGATAAATTGGTACCTAGAAGGAATGTAAAACATTTCTCAAATAAATAAGCAAGTAAACAAAAGACCGAGAATGGAATAGCATCCTAGTCGAGAAAAGCTCATTCAATATAACTATTCCATTTCCTCAAAAGAAGTGGCAGTAAAGAACAATATAGCTTCTCCTAAATTAGATGATAAATTGGTACCTAGAAGGAATGTAAAACATTTCTCAAATAAATAAGCAAGTAAACAAAAGACCGAGAATGGAATAGCATCCTAGTCGAGAAAAGCTCATTCAATATAACTATTCCATTTCCTCAAAAGAAGTGGCAGTAAAGAACAATATAGCTTCTCCTAAATTAGATAATATATTGGTACCTAGATGGAATCTAAAACAGTTTCTCAAATACCCCCAACCCATAGTTACCCCCTTATCTCATCACCCTTCCCTTTAAAATTATTGCAATCCCAGAAGAAAATTGAAGGTGGTCTCCACCTCCTAAAACTCATTCTCTTGATAACTCCATTGAAACAAGCCTTGATCAGACAATAAATTTAGCCATGGAAACCCGTTAAAACATTAAGAGAACAAGTTTACAAAACTACGGATAACTCTTTGCCAAAGGAAGTATCTTTTGGCACTTAGCAAACTCCTATCAACAACCATTTTGCAATTTTCAAAAGAAGATTTGTAAAACCATAAATGCTGGGCTACCCTGGAAGTCTTTTGCCAGTGGGAAGGGCTGTAGTTTTTAGGGTCCTACCACAATAAATATCAAGATTCGAAGAATTTAATGTCAACGTAATTTTAAGTCCATATTAAAACTCAAACAACAAACATGGTAGGTAAAAATCCTTTTCCCACATAGATAATCAATTAAGCTTATAATTCATGCTGCATCAAAACTTCATAGGACAGAAAATAAAACTACAAGAATAAGGCTTTAAGCAATTAAATACATTTGAAAGAAGGACAATGCCAGATAACAGTTCACAAAAATCATAGGTTCAAATTATATCCCATAAGGGAAAAAAAAGAACAGATGAATTAAACATCTAATAATAACTTACTTTATCTCTTATGAGCATTAACTCAGCAAGCCTAACAAGTACATCCTCTATTCTTAATCCTTCTTTAGGAACACCATCTGCATTCCGGAAAACAATTAACAACATAACGGCAAACAGATAAAAGAAAAAGATACCGGACAAGAAAACAAAATTTGCAGAGGAAAACAAGTAAAAAGTATATAATCACCTGAAAAGGTACGCGAATCAGTAATATCTTCAGAAATGTGAGCTAGAAAGAGTCTTCCATAACTGCACCAGAAAGACAGAAAAATCAATGAACCACTTAACGAACTGCACTATAAGCCAGCTGTCAGGCTCTTATATCTTAGCAATGTGAAGTAGGGAAGAAACAAATTGAGAATTATGAAAGGAAACGTCAGACCCTTAAATCTTAACATTGACAGCGCATTATTAAGATCCAAAAGACAAATGTTACAGACATTGTGTAAAGGCAGCATGCCACGTACCGATACGGCTGCAACAGTTGATGCCTCAACACATAGAAATAGAAAAGATAAGAAGCAAAACCGACCAAGTACATAAACCTATACAGACAGAAATTTTGTTCTGGTTACGGGATCAGGGGTGGTATCAGACTGGCTTGCACACATTAACTAATCCCATTCCATACCCAGTCAAAGGCAGGTCATCCATACAGGGAATAGGAAATTCAAAAGTTCCGTGCTACCTGGTCCGCATTGTAGCCATAGTTCTGAACACAAGACAACTCAGTTTACAGCTCGCTTATGTCTCCACGTGAGCTACCCGTGGGAGGTCCCAATCTTTGAATTATTTAACACACAAGGCTTTAAATTATCAATATATTACAACATATTACAGGCATAAAGGAGAGCAATTGGCTAGAACAAAACACATCATTTTATCATACAATCGGAAGTTACCTTGTTCAAGTTGTAATGGTGTACTAGACATATTTATTGCAAACTAGAGAGCTAAGCTCCAGAGCCTTTGAGAAACAACCAAAAAAAAAAAGAGGATGAAGTGGAGCTCCAATCTAACTTTTATATGAGCCCCTTAAATCGAGGTTTGGGCCATTGGATCGTTATTTCTGTCACATAAAAAGATTCCTATCTCACATACACCGTTGATGTGAGAGGCACTAATCACCAGTGACTGGAGCCCAGTTGATCAGTTAATTTCTACTGAATAGCAAGGAGTCACATACTTTGTCAGAATCATAACCCAGAAAGAGATGCACACACTTCCGTAGTTTCTCATAATAAAAAGATTTACAAGTTAGAAATCAAGAAAACACAGAATATAAGGCAAATATCATGTTACGTACTCTCTAACTTCTTCATAAGTCTTCTGCTTTAAGCGTGGTGCAAACTCTGCCCAGTCATACTCCCCCACACCAAATCTGTTAAAAGAATCCTGATCATTGTAATGTACATAAAACTGCAAGCACCAATGTCACTAAAATTGATAAGTTCACTTCTAAATCATAGATCCACTAATAAAAGCTTGCCTGCCTTTATGACTCCAAATACAAAAGAAAATCACCATTTCATCAAACAAATTTCTAGAAATGGGAGCTTCTAAATTCTCAATTATAAATAAGCTACAAATAGCAGTGCTTATTCTTTTTCCTAACGCAAACAATAAAAGAATCTTGTTAGATTTGAAAGAAAGAGGAAGAACCTAAAAATTATATCATACAGCCTATTATATCATGTAACAGTATATTGGAGGCCATAATAATGGTGGTTATGCCAAGCGTTACACCCCACAATTTTCATTATATATCTTTATGAAAGAAACTCAAAATTACGCATCCCTGTAATTAAATTGACTCATTGGATTCCATAATTCTATTGAAGAAAACAATGCACCCCACGATATACCTACTATTGGTTGTCATCAATGTAAAACCTGATAATGAATATAATCAATGTAAATGTTTTGTTGCTTGATGAAAAGGATACTAAATTTATAGGAAAATCAAGAATATGCATGTCAAATTTAAAATAATGTATGCTTTAAATTTGCAGGACAAGCTAACTAATAGGACTACGAGACATGCTACTTGTAAAACTCATACATGGCATCGGCTTGAAGCTAAGTATTGTATAATAAGGACCTTGGTTACACAACCATTTGCAAAAACGCAGCCTTGTCATAGTCAAAAATACATTATTGAACTAGACCTCATCAGAATTTGAACGAATGCATTTCGTTGGTTTTGATTGAAGCCCAGGACTCTAAATGATCTCCCTTCACCTTCCATTAAGGGAAGCGGTTCACCATTTTCCCCTGCAAGAGTTGGCAAAAAAGATTTATAAGTGAAGGTGTTACCTGCATCTTCAAGCACATTAAAATTATAAAAGGTCACGTCAAACAGACCACGTGATCGCTTCTTATAGGGCCTCCGCACAGCTGGCATTCCGGCAACACCAGCTTCACCGTCGGATTCACCTTCAGCTTCAGCTTCATAATTTTCATCTTCTCCATCAGAACTTACATCTTCCAAACCAGCAAGATCCTCATCTACAGACACCATCTGAATAAGCCACACGAACTCATTATATTACATTTACATAAATTATTGTTTAATGATCAGTAAGGATGATTTGTCAATCAAAAAAATAGAAAATGGTATTGCTATTAAGACAATCAGCTCTTGAATTTCCACACAATTAAGATGATACATTAAGCTGATAATTCTATAAAGGAAAAGTTTTACTCAATAACTTGGTGGACGATAGGGGTTAAATTCAATGTTTCGACTGTTTGAAGTTAAACCGACTTGGCATGAGGAAAAAAATCATTCCAAATAAATTTGAGCAAATTTATCAGCTACACAGATTTAAAAGAAAGCATATGTATCAAGATTCAAAAGTTCTACAATAAGGACTCACTAATTCCACATGTAAAAGAAAACACGAGCTACTCCCCCTACCAAAGTCCCAATATCAAAGGAACTGGGATACTGAAAGAAAACTAAATTCATTACAGAAGGGGCCTTCTATAATACTATACCTGCTTACGGCTTCTCTTTCCTTTGCCCATGGCATTGAACTCCTCAATCTTATGCACTTCATATTTGTCTTTTAACAACTCTTCCCAATAATTAGCTCTCTCCGCATTGTTGCCAGTAGTTTTATTTTCAAGCGAGGCCTTCCGTGCCTCCTCAGCTGCAGCTTCAACTTCATCTATATACTCAAAATTTGCTACCTGAAGTGAAATTGCAACATCTAATTGTTCAAAAGCAGTAGGATTAATAGCATGGAAATTTGGAATCTCCGGCAAAGTACGTGAGCAAGTTGAATGAAGGATACAATATCTAGAACACGATTTAATGCCACAATAGTATAATAAAAGAGCATAAAAAATAGTAATAGCATCTAAGAGGCACATGCACCGACATTGAACACCTGTATGAAATGAATATGCCAATAAAGCATTTATAAAAATAGTGGGTCATAACACATCCAGGGCAATAAATAACATTGTCATCGCTGGTTATGCAAGTCCTAAAATGGAAAGAAATAGATAAGTACCACCGAAACAATTGGACTTTTATCATTCTTCTACTTATGGACTTCCCGGCCCAAACTGTGTCAAGCATTCCAATTTGGATGGCTTCCATTCAATGGATAATAGAGATTGATAAATTTTCTTAACATCCAGGCGGATTCCTTAATCAAATCAACAGATTTCGTCTTGATTGGAGTGATTGACACAATATGGTCAATGTTCGGAATGAAATAATTCAAGTCCATATATTCATGCATGGTTGTTAAAATAGCGATTTAAATCTTAAAATCTTACGATTTTACGATGTTAGCAATATAAACCTAGTTCGATTCCATGAAAAAAAGGTCTAGGGGCAAAATCTGTAAAATCTCGATTTTTTGGACAAAAAATCTTAAAATCTCGATTT
>MKEJ01067406.1:0-17140 GCA_001753735.1 Embelia ribes | reverse complement strand
TTTTAAAATTTCGGCCCGCTCTCTATATCTCGATCTCTCTCTGCGCCTCTCTCTTTCTCCATACCAGTTTAAAGGCATTATATGCGTAAGACACATTGTCAATTACCCATGTCTGGTTGTGGTTTTGTCAATCGGTTGTTTTTTATGGCAAGAGTTAGGGTTTTATTGAATTAAATGTCCAAAACTTGTACCTTTGTTTTTGTTTCTCTTTTGATTAATTGTATTCTTGTTCAAAGTTAGGCTTTTGCCTTTTGCTCTTTTGGTTGCATCTTATAAGCTTCATTTTTTTTTCCTTTTGTATTTAAAAATTGGATTGCATTTGGCAGATCAACTTTTAAATTGAATAATCTATAAGTTTAAGCGGGATCCATCGAGATTTTTTCTTGGCTTTTTGACTTCATTGGTTAGGAGGGGAAGTGATAGGAGGGTAGAGAAAGGTGGAGATACAAGGAGAGTGAAGTGAGGGGAGGGGAGGGGTGGTGGTAATAATCCTAATTGTTTTAGAGGTAGGTGAAGTAGAGTATTTAAGTTTGATCATTGGATTTTAATTCTTTTGTTTCCCACTCCTCCCTTTACTAAAGTTAGCCAAACACAAATTAATGCACTTTTCCTCCTCTTACCTCGCTTCCCCTCCCAAAACCCCAAACCAATCAAGCTTTAAAAGTTGCAACCAAACAGATCCTTATATGGATAGTAGGTTACGTAATTTGTCATGTCATTTATGGGTTTCAATGGTGCGAAAATATTACTTTTACTTTTATATGTTCAAGAGCTTGAAAAGATTTGTGGTGTTGAGTTGAGTACATGTGGCGCCACTTTGTATTACTCTTAGGGGTGTAAATGGGATTTCTGGGTCGAGGGGTGGAACTAGAATTTCTGGATCAAGGGGTGGTATTGGGATTTCTGGGTTGAGGGGTTAGATCCTATTGACCTATGTAGTGGGCTAGTATATTTCTCCATGCGGAAGGGGAGAGGGAGGGGCATTGTTGGAAGTTATTAAAAAGTTTCAAATTTCATACATAATTGCTATAAAAATTTCGTAGGCTGGGGATCAAGGCCCCTTCTTGCTTCCCCTTCTTCCTCCCCCGATTGCTCCCTCCATTCCTTTTCAGATGTCTTTGACAAAATTTCTTTTATTTCTTTGTATCTAAGGCTTTTGAAAACCTGAGAATTCATTAATCATTTGTCTTCAATCTTGCCCATGTATATATATCTTTACTAAATGCTCAAATATTCCACAAATTAATTGACTTTTGAGTATTTTAATAAAGTGTCATCTAGTAAAATATAATTATATTTTTCTAAAATTGAGTCTATTTAACAACCTCATTATTCCTTACGCATTTACCTTTAACGACAGATAAAAATAAGGGAGGGAGTACTATGCTTGTCCGTGATGATTTTGGGAACAACGTTACATTTTTATGTGCTGACTTTTACTTTAAAGGCATTAGGCTCCCTTGAGGCGTCAAGAACTGTATTGCGTTGAGGCGCTTGGCGCCAACCAAGGCACCTGTCGAGTAATATGGTGCTAATTCTTTTTATGGAATTGCATAATCTTTAAATTTCTCAATTTTTGTGGTGATTGATGAAACTTTGATTAGGAGTTCTGATACTGCGTTATCTTTGTAGAGATGACTCTACGTAGAAAATCTATAGGAATTATGACTGATACTTTCATTAATGATTTTTCTTGTAGAGGACTTATTTTTTCATATCAAAATCATGACATCTAGTTCTATTATTATTTTCCATCCTGTATGGAAAAATGAAGGTCATGCTTTGCCATCTCTCGAACTGTCCTTTAACTTAGTTTGTTCCGAGCTCAACCTTTGGTCTCGGTTTTGGATGTAATTTATGATCATCTTCCTCTACAGGCATTTTGCAATATATTAATTTTGTTAGATCTACTGTATTTACTGTATTTGTGGCTGTAGTAATCAGTAGAAATCACAATGTATTATGTAGACCTTTGCTTCTTCACATGGTTATCCTAATAGATGTGTGTATAGCTAAGTTATTTCTTGTTATCGGTGTGATAATGTTGTACTCATGGTGAGTTTTTTGATGAATTGATCAACCTGTTTATCTGATATTATTCACTATCATTATTTCTTATTGGCAGTCATTGTTGCATTTTTTGAATTCTGATGTTTGATTAAATTACGTCCCTTTTCAAGATTTTCCTCAGATGGAGGCCGCATCTCCGATTTCCGAGCCCCATCAATCATTTTCAATTAAGTTGTGGCCACCAAGCCAGAACACACGGCTGATGCTGGTGAAACAGGTCACCACCAACCTTTCCAGCCAATCCATTTTCACTCAGAAATATGGCTTTCTACTAAGCAAGGAAGAGGCAACAGAGAATGCCAAAATAATTGAAGATTCTGCCTTTTCTAAAGCAGACCAACACTATGAGAAGGAGCCTGATGATGATGGAAGTGCTGCAGTTCAGTTGTATGCCAAGGAAATCAGTAAGCTTATCCTGGATGTTCGTAACAACGGTTCTCGAGTTAAGGTCAATGGAGAAGTTCTAAAAATTGAGAAAGAAGTTACTGGGGGCCAATGAGACCGTTTTTGATATATGTAAGGGCCGATGATCTTTTATTGAAGCGGAAGAACTTCTAAAGCCACTAAAGGAGCCTGGAAATTCTTTCACTATGATATGCTTCAGCAATAGATGCTTCGGATTGGGTGCTGCCCGTGCTGCTGAACTGATTCTGGAATCACTAAAACATCAATTGCTTGAAGTTGATTTATCGGATTTTGTTGCTGGAAGGCCAGAGGCAGAAGCCTTTGAGGTCATTAACATACTTTCTGCAGCTCTCGAAGGTTGTGTTTTGAGGTCTCTAAATCTCTCGGACAATGCTTTGGGTGAGAAAGTAAGAGCATTTGAGAGACTACTTAAATCACCGGGTAATTTAAAGGAGCTATATTTGATGAACGATGGGATTTCAGAGGAAGCTGCACAAGCTGTGGTTGAGCTAGTCCCCTCCACGGATAAGCTAAAGGTGATTCAATTTCATATAATATGACTGGAGATGAAGGTGCTATTGCTATTTCTCAGATCGAAAAGAGATCTCCATTGTTGGAGGACTTTAGGTGCTCGTATACAAGGGTAGGGTCTGACATAGGATCTGCTCTGTGTAAAGCACTTGAGTCATATATACATATGAAAAAGCTTGATCTGAGGGACATATATGGGGTAGGAGCTGGGCTCGTGCTGAGTAAAGCTATTTCGAAACACTCTAATCTCACTGAGCTTTATATAAGTTACTTGAATTTGGAAGACGAAGGGACGATAGCTATAGCAAATGCTTTGAGAGAAGCAGCTTCCTCTCTAGAAGTCTTGGATGGGGGGTAATTAATCACCGTCGAAGCTGTTTCCTGTTTGGCTGCATGTGTAACCGAAAAGAAGCTTCTCAAAAAGCTTAAATTGGCTGAGAACAAACTTAAGGACGAGGGTGCGATCCAGATCAGCAAGGCTTTGGAAGATGGGCATGATCGGTTAAAGGACATTAATATGAATACCAATTCTATTAGGAGCGCTGGGGCTAGGGTATTGGCTCAAGCTGTGGTGGGATTACCCGAGTTTCATTTGCTGAATCTTAATGGGAATTTTATTTCTGATGAGGGCATTGATGAGTTGAAGAGTATATTCAAGAAATCTCCCAATATGTTGGGATCGTTGGATGAGAATGACCCTGATGGAGGAGATGATGAGGATGACGATGGGGATGAAGGTGATGGCAATGAGGAAGAATTGGAATCGAAGTTAAAGAACCTTGATGTCAATTCAGATGAGGACCAGAGGTTGTCAAAGCCAGGTATCTTTCGGGTCAATTGGTGATTTTAGAATTCCTAGGTATCAGTTTCTGTTTCTTGTTTTGCACGTTTACTGACTGAAAGCAGTGCAAGACTAGTTTGTGCTTATTTTTTGGGTTTCGAAACCAGATCACGCTTTCAGAAAAACAAACCAACTCTATTTTTCCATAGGCCATTTTTATCTTTCTTCATTTTGCACTTAATGATTTATAAATTTTGATATGCCTGCACACGTCTAGCATGGATTTTGGTTGTTCGTTTGTTTTGATGTCTGGGAATGCTGCAAGACGGATTTTAGTCGTTGGTTAGGTTTTATGTATTAGTCATCTAGTTGTTATGTTTGTTACTTTTGCTATGTTATAGCTACTCCTTGGATGAATTTAACCAGGACACCATATTTTGAGGTTGTCTCGAGTCTTGACATTCTGGAATCTTGATCTCATGTTCTGCTTTTTCTTCATCTTTCTCTCGTCTTTTGCATTCTCGTTACGTGTTTATGCTCGTGCCAGTTTTCCTCGTGAACTGCAATTTGATGAAACAAACTTGGTTCGTCAAATCAATACTTCCTTTACTGATAAAAATACTGATATTGTGATGGTACCCGGGTAGATTTTGTGGGTGTTGTGCAGTAGAGTGACCATATATATATAATTATTTCTATTTTCAAAAAAGTTGGATGTATTCAACTTAAAGCTTTAAATCTTATTTAGGTTCAAACAACAAATAAGCTCAACTTTTAAGCTGAGTAGTTAAACGTTGTCCAATTTTAATTTGACTTGCATGGTCGGAAGATCTCCATGTATAGATGTAAGAGATAGAAACTTGTGAACTGGCCTTGCAATCTTAATTTAAGAAGTACGTCCGGTAGAGTTTTTATGACGAAACGTTTATGCTTTCGAGTTGTTTTTTTTCCCTCAAGAATACTAACAATTTGCGTCTCAAATTTATGTGTTCAACTTCAAACTTCTGAAAATTTCATACAGTTTGATTTATTTTTATTATATTCAACTGGCTAATTATAGAACCAAATATAAGAACTCGTTTTATAATCTATGATCAAATCAAACTTCAATTGTGACACAGTTTACAAGACTGCTGCTAGAAATTTAGTATGACAATAATTATATTGATCACTAATAAAAAAAGAAGAATAAAAACAATGGTATTTAGGAAATCGAACACCCCCCATAATTTTAAAACCCATTAAATTTTTTGTATATTAATGTAAAAATTTTCATATGTGGTTTTATCCCCCATCCCAAAATATATTTTTTTAGCCTCGTAATAATTTGTATGGTGTTCAAAGTTTCATTTTCGATACTTTGTTCCGCACGGCTATTAAACGACTTTCACTGACAAAATGCTGTGAACAATAGTGATAAACCTTGATGTTGATGTCATAATGTATTTCTAATTTGATTTTCTACTTTTTTTATATGAAATTTTTTTGTTATTTAATAGAAATGCATGAATCGGTAAGTTTCTAGTTTATTGTAGTCATAGGTGTAATTTTACAAGAGATAATATCAAAACAATCTTTGTGTACGTAATTAATAAAAAAATATTCCAAAGCATAGCCTTCAGAGACACTGCGTGGATTCACATCAGTTTTTCTCATTTTATTTTTAAATTTTACTTTTAAAAATTCATTTCTCGTGTAAAATAAAAATAAATCATATCAAACTTTTGAAAAATTTATTTTTACATATCATAAATATTAATATACAAATATAATAATTTATGAAAAATATTTTTCAATATATTGGAGTATTTATTTTATTTTGGTGAGAAAAAAATTATTTTTTTAATAGTAAAATTGTGAATGGTAACTTTTTCAATAAAAAAATTTAATATTGTATTTTTAGACATCTTTTTGAAAATAAAAATATTGATGTGACTGATTTCTCTCCTCAATTTCTTATTTTAGAAATTGAAAAGGGAAAAAAATGATTATTTAAAAGGACACATGTGAATGCCCTAAGAGTTAAAGTTTTTTCTTCAATAATGTTGACTAAGACTTTATCCTGATTAGCAACACTTGTACTGTTTAAACCCAACTATTTTACCTCAATCCATATAATCATACCAAACTAAATATCTCTAATTTTTATGAACCTAATTATAAAAAAATAAATAAAAGAAATGAGTAACTAAAGTAAGAGTTTTCGTTATCCCCTTTAGTTATTACACCGTTTAGTCATTTTAAGTTGGATAATCTGTTTTTCACCCGCAATTGCACTCTAATTTTTGAGTTTTCCATCAATTAATGTAGTTTTATAGCAGTGGCAGGCTCAAGATTTATAGGTTGAGGTTAAGCCCAATTAAGTTATATAGGAAATTATATATATTTTTTACGAGGAAGTGGGGGAGGCGCCTAAGGACAAAATAATTTTTTTTTAATTTTTCTATAAATATTTTAAAAGAATTTCGATGATCAAAAGATTGTGGCTCCTTCCCTGTCCTCTCTTCGGTCCACCTAAGCTTATAGGTGCCATTTTCATGCTGAAATGTTGTAAGCCTACAAATGAGCTCGGATGGCTATCAAACTTGACTACTCTGTCAGATTTTAAATAATAAATTCGACAATTTCAATGATGTTATAAATAGCAAGGGGGAGACATTCACCCACCACACTTATGTATTTGTCTCCATGGGTTTTTCTATATATTTCATTCATTTGGTGTAGAAAGCAGGCACAGAAAGAGAGAAAATAAGTATGAAAATGGAGCCAGTTTGGTATATTTTACATGTCGTAATATCTCATTTTATTATATTAATAAAAGTATACACAAGTATTAGTTCTGTGAACTAAACTCAATTTAAATTTGTTATAATTTGAGATTGAATCATATAATTCTTACTTTTTTATTTTATATTCTTGCAGATTATTTGATTTGCTCTCCAGCATGTTCACAACACATTATCAACATAAGTATCAACGAAGAAAATATTTTTAGACTCTATAGGAAAATTTATACGTCTGTTGAGATTTCTATATAAAAAATTAGAATTGTAAGTAAAATGAATTTGGCTTACAAGTTGATTAGGACTTATGAAGCACGGATACTTCGAAAGGGTCAAAGGTATTAGTTTCGTGAACTAAACTCAATTTAAATTTGTTATAACTTGAGGTTGAACCATGTAATTCTTACTATTTTATTTTACATTCTTGCAGATTACTTGATTTGCTCTCCAACATGTTCACAATACATTATCAACATAAGTATTTACGAAGAAAATATTTTTAGACTCTGTAGAAAATTTTATAAATTTGCTAAGATTTATATATAACAAATTAGACATGTAAGTAAAATGAATTTAGCTCACAAGTTGATTGGGACTTATGAAGCACGGATACTTCGAAAGGGTCAAAGTATCATTATCGGATATGTATTGGATACCGATACGCCTCCGATACTGCCAGATACGTATCAAATACGGCTGAGAAGTATCTTAAAATAAAATAAAAAATTGATTTTTCGGATACGGCCGGATACGCTTTAGATACAGACGGGATACGCTTAAGATACGGTGGGGTATTACTTGAATTTTTAAAAAAATATAAGGGCACAAGGGTAAATATGTTTGGACGCTTATTTGCAATATAGAAGTATAGAATGTATAATTTAAAAATGATAGAATGGTTAATTATTATTATATATCTCTGGTAGATGTGTGATTCGCTTTATAAATTATAATTATTACATTAAATATAGTAATAAAATTTAAATATAGATATATTTTATGGACGTATTCGTATCCTATTTTTTTTTTAAATTTTGTTGTATCACTGTATCCGTATCCGTGTTACATAGATTGTGACCGATCATATAAAGTCAAAGATAAGATTATTTTGTGACTTTAGACATGAAATAAAAACATGGTCCATTGAGCATTATTTTCAAAACAAAGATAATCAAGTGAGGAAGAAATTGAAGATAAGATAAATATATTCGGCCATGTTACAGTGAACTGACTTCCATGTACATAAATACTTAAATCCAATAAAGAAAAATAATTTTTACTATTTCATAAAATATTTCAATTTAAACTTTACCATTGGAATTGAGTTAATATTTGTTTGAAATCTTTTTTAAGATAAAAGTATGGACCTGATGGAGTAAGTGCAAAATGGTTGACATGACTCCAAATTATTTACTCCAAATTATTTACTAACTCATCAATGTTACTAAGGTTAATAAAAAATTATGCTTATAAGCCTAACCATATATATATTGAAATTTAATTTTTAGCTTCAACTGATAGGAAATGAATTTATTTATGATAATCACCATTTTCGCATAATTGGTACTGGAAATGAATGTGATGACTCTTAAGAACCCCTTCGACCAGTATTACTATATTCATTGGTGTGAATGGTAGAAGGCGATTGGTTGAAACTGGTGGCACAGTAGTAAATGTGGGTCCTTAGCCTAAATATGGCCTAAGTTTTGCATATTACAGTTGTCCCCTATATATAAGTTTGAGTAAATAATGAGGGAGAGGTGAGATCATTCGCCACCTGAAAGTTAATCGATTATGCCATTATTGTGGAGCGAAAGTAATTTGGAAGTGTGATTATATAATATCCAAATTTTTTTGTTCTATATTATTTCTCAATTTTTGGAAAAAGAAAAAAATGATTGAATATTAAGCATATGAAGTACAAAATTAGAGTTACTAGTGTACTTCTAAATTAACAATTGGAATCGTTCAATTTCATAATTATAAGATCCATAATATGCTTAAAAACGAGTGTTCTCGAATCTCGTCTTACAACGAGATTAAATCTAACTATCCTCCACTTCTAGACATGACTGAATTGAGTAAGTACTCTGCTTCTATATAAAAACATTATAACAACTCTTATAAAAATTCGACGTGGGATAAATAGTTCATCTATGTATAATGATGATGCATATAAAAGTTCTAAAAGAGTTGAACTTATCAATTGATTGCACTATATTTCTCCCAATCAGGAGGAGAATAATATCATTTTACTGATTAACAGAAAATATTTCAGAATGTATTCATATAAGGTTATATTTATTATTACTACAACTAAGAGCAAAGAAAGATTTATCTTAAGATATGTATTGCAAAAATTTTATGCAATAGCAACAAATGTGTTGATCCTTACAGAAATTGTTTGGGATTATATGTTACAAGATTTGCATAATGCTCGATGATATTTATATATTGGGACACCAGAAATCTTATTGTTTGAAAAGGCGAAAGAAAGGGAAGATAGAAACAACTCAAAAAAATAAAAGAAGAAAAAAAAAACTTGTTTGTGCTTTGTGCGGGGCTCGAATGCGGGACCTAGAATTAGGTTGACAACATTATGAATCCTCCCTTTCGCTATCAAAGATACAACCAGATGAGTGTTAAGGCTTTGCACAAAATATCATATGACTCAATGTAAATAGTAGTTCAATATGAGAATGAAATTGATCATTGCTTATTTGTATTTTTGTTAATTATTCAGAGATCTTAATTAAAGCTATTGATGGACCTCACAAGCAACAATCACTTAGATAAACATTTAAACATCTACAGTTATATAATTATCATTTAAATTAGGGGAAGAATATAAAAACAATACTTGTCTTAATCATCCAATAGGGAATGTTATAAATAGTTAAGTGAGTGGATGATTGAGACATTCACCTTACACACTTAAGTATTTGTCTTATTGAGTTCTTCCATATATTCCATTCATTTGGTGTATAATGAAGGCGCACAAAGAGAGAATATAAGTAACAATAGTTTGGTGCATATTCCAAGTTTTATTTTACATGATGTACAATGTTGTAATCCCTCATTTTATATTAATAAAATTATACACTAGTATTAGTTCCGTGAACTAATTCAAGTTAAATTTGTTTTAACTTGACACTAAACCACGTAATTATTGACTTTCTATTTTACTTTCCTGCATATTAATTAATTTATTTTCTAGCATGTTCACAACAATGAAATTTATATGTAAAATCAAAAAAAATTTAGAAAACCCTTTACACAGCCGTCTCTTGAAAAATAAAAATATAAAAAATAGTTATACATATAACATATATCCTTGACACACAACATAAAATTCTGAGGCCGCTACTAGTGTCACTAGTTATATTCTAAAGTTATTTTACAGTACAAAAGTTTACAATTGTGATTTGTTTTTTCATTTTGTACCCATCTTCAAACGTGGTATGTTCCACCTACTGTGTGTGTGTTTGTTGTAACATAAGCTTATTTCGAATCCATGAAATAAGTTGGCTTTTTTCCAATCATTTTAATCTATATTGTATCGTTTGGTTGCATATCAAATAAGATGATTTATTTTATTTCAATACAATGAACAAAATAAAAATGAAAAATGACAAAATCCATAATCAACAGAGATGAAGGTGGGTTATGGTTGCAACACTGAATATGATGGAGGGATAAGTGAAGATTTGCATCGCTCTTCATCGCCATACACTAAAGAGAGAGAAAGTGATAAACATTGGGCTTGTTTGATGACAATAATTATTAAAAATATTTAAGAAAAAAAATGGCTGAAAAAGCAAATATTCCTCCGCTATGGTAATAAGCTTAATAAGTTGGGAACTCTTTGCTGAAAGCTTAAAACTTTTTTGGAGATAAAAAGCTCAATAAGCCAGTTTAAAATTTTGTAAACAACAAATGATTGAACTTAAAAGCTCAAAAAGCAAATAAACTAGATTTTTGAGCTCTCGCCAAAAAAGACCTTAATCTTAAGTAGGCATGCCGCATGCACCGTACGTAAATACACAAGTACATATATATCATTCATAAATACACCTACATTTTGTGGAAGCTCGATTTTCAAGTGAACATCATCTTTGTTCTTTTTACTTCTTGTTTTTATTGGAAAATAATTTTATAGCTACGTATAGAATATATATAACATTTGGATCAAAATGTTAGAAATTTAATAGCTCAAAATACATAAGTTACAACCCTTTGATAAAAAATATGCAAATCTTATAATTAGAATAGAGTTTGCTTATCACTACAGACATATGAGTCTATAATTATGCATGATCCATTTTCATTTGTAATAATATTTTGATTTTGGGACAAGTTTTATAATCCGTTCTAGCCTTGAAATCGGGTAAACCTCCCCCAATCTAAATTTGTCATTACCAAAAAGATATGAGTGCTTTAGCACAAAGTATATATTATGGACTTTAACAATGAATTAATTATGCTCCTATCTATCTTTATAAAATTACTATCATCTTTGTATGAGGTGAGATTCTAATATTCTACCCATGTGCCTGCTAATTATGTATCAAATTTATAATAATTAACAATATGCAAACTTAATTTTCTTGAGTAAAATATTACAGATCTCTTTAAGTATGACCTTATTATGAATTTATGATGGAGCCAAAAATTAATTACGAGGGTTCCACTCAGCCACCTATCCAACCCATAGTTATATATATATATATATATATATAATCCTCTTTGTAGCCTATATTTTAATGTGATTTTAGCCCTAAAATAGATTTACATGCCCTAATAATTTCTTCTCACATTCTGTTCCCACTTTTTATTATTAAGCTTCCTCCTTGGGTCTATATATTATATACTCCACCGTCCATAGTTGATATCATCGTATGATTTTTTACATAAACTAAAAAAAAAATCTGAATAAACATAGTCAAAGGCTTAAATTACTAATTTTTTTCTATAATGCCTTTATTGGGAAGATGAAAATTCGTAATTGTTACTAAAATATTCATTAATTGAGGGTATATTAATAAAATATTTATTTACAATAATTTTAAAAAAGAAAAATAATTTATAATTTGAGACAAATAAAAATAGAAAGATGACTTATTAAATACGAAGTAATAATCCCAGGATACGGAATCCTGTCAATATTTTTGTTGTAAATATCTTGATGATTTTATATTTATTATTATTTTCTATTTTTCTTGTTTTGTGGCATTAAATAGGATAAATTTTATCCTTCATCCAAATAAATAAGCAAAATCTTCCCAATCCTCTTCATGTCAATGTCCAAACAGATGGGCTTGGCCCACCTTGCCCACAAAAGTAGATAACCCCTTTCAGACCAATCAAAAAACCTCACATTGACGTAGTCTAATCCAATAAATGATGGGGAAAAATATACTTTTCTATTCTAGAATCTTGTTAAAAAAAAAAAAAACAGTGACAAAATGAAGAAATTATCTCATTATAACATCTATTTTTCTTCCACACATGTTTAGTATTTTTCTTGCATATGTTCTGATTGGTAGAAGCACTACGCCTTGACGTTATATGTATATATATGTGCGCGCGCGCGCAAATTGTATTTTTCTTACGCATTTATCTCAATTCATGCGGTCTTAGTCTTGGCAGATCATTTTAGATCATTTTTTGCATACTATTTAGTCACATAATTCTATACAAATGTATGATGCAAGAAATAGCTCCATTACATTTTGTCTTTTTAACACAAAAGCAACATAATATCATCTTATAATGGTAGTTTAAATATGTAATGATCACTACCACGTTTTAATCATAGCCAAGATGAAGATGACACGTATGTTGGATATAAATTGCACCAATATATATATATATATATATAGGTCCTTTTATTTGTGATTTGTGATATTTCATGTTATGGATTCAATTTGTTAGGCGGCCATGTCAATATTATCATATTATGGATGAGAATGCCACATATGACATGTGTTTTGTGCATCTGATGCATATCTTTCTTTTTCTTTTTACTTTTTTTTTCTCCCTTTTTTTGGATTTTAATTATGGCTTCGTAGGCCCCCACTTTCGTCTGACGAAAGTTGTACCAAAACCAATTTTTTTTAAAAAAATTATTTCACACAACCCGTTCAACACAGTATTTTAGTTAACTTCAATACATCTAGTGAAAAAAAAAGGTGATGGAAAATATACTAATTAACAAAATTTCAAAGGCACGATGAATGTATATGTATTAAAAAATACCGTTTAGCTTTACATTTTTATCTACGACTTGAAAAATAGGGATGTATATCGCAGTCATAATTTTGGCATAAGAATGAATAATGGTTCCAAATACGGTTGTTTATAATGGTTCCAAATACGGTTGTTTATTAAAAGCTTATTATAGTTTTTAGAAAATAAATCCTTATAATTTTGAAGGGAAGATGTTAATATATTTATTTTGGCTCCTTCGGAAATTAAATCAAAGAAAAAAGAACTTCATTGGCTCAACTAACCACCGGCCACACTTGACTTGGAAAGTTTTTTACACTTTGTTATATATATATATATATATATATATATATATATTTATTTATTTATTTATTTCTCCTTTTTTTTTTTTTACAACTATTTCATTGATGAACCTAACTACTTTTGCTACTCACCCATAATGTTTTTTGTAATTGGTAGGTCTGTGGTTGCTTAACAAATTCAATATGGGTTTGTTGGGTTGAATAATTTGGACCATAATGTCAAACCTTCAAAGTAAGTGACTTATTTGTCTATATATGAATAGTGGATATATCATTTTGGCTAAGGTTTCAAGTTACCTTCTATTCGTTAAAACTTGTATGTCATCCACAGCCAAAAAGTCACAATCCTATGACTCATTTGTGGGGCCTTAATCATGACCTTTGGCTTGTAGCTCTATGGTAATAACAACCATATCAACCGTCAATAATAATAGCTTCCTGGATTATGTTAACGCCAATGTTGTCTATAACGATAAGATTCAATTCTTTTACGTGGAACAAGAGATGCTACAACTCATGGTGGGCTGTAGGATTTAGCAGCTTATCTTACTACAGTTGAATGAAGTGAATAATATCAGTCCACTATGATCAGTGGATCTCTGTATTTCTTTCATATATGTGTATTACATATACATCTAATTACTTATTGGAATATGAATGGCGTTTGTGACTTGTTCTAGAAGCCTATGAATTCTTAGTGCGTACTTCAAAATGTTGGGGAGTACCCTAACAACACATGACCACATGATACTAATAATCTTCCCTTCGTGTATAACTGTGTTGAACAAATCATAAATGGTATTTCACCAATCTGCCACATTTTGTTCAACCACTCTTCACGAGTTATCGTTCTTACGAGAATATGCCATACTTCGCCCCAAGAATCAATTGGTCAACATCTTGTTATGTTATCCCAATAGCATCCATCTTCGTTAGTGGGTGGACGAGACCCAATAATATGACAATTGGCAGATTCAGAATTTCTGGATAGGGGGACGAATTATACTGTCCTATAAAACGAGATATTTTTTTTTATTTTTTTTAAGAGGGCTCGGGTTACAAGATTATAAAAAAATTTCAACATTTACATAGATATTTCACGAAATTTTTCAGGGGACCGCCGCTGAACATGACTAGAATCAAAAGCCTTTCCTTTCCTTTCTTTCGAGAGCCTTCACATGGAGGCAAATACATGAAGAGTTTCGAACAGGATGGTATCATTCAGCTCTGATACCAAATTTATGGTAAAATCAAACCTTGGGATATTATGCAGAAAATTTGGAAATCAATTAGCCAAAAATGAATCAAACAAGAAGGAGGAACATGAAGCAATGAAGAACACAATATTATTTCTTAATAAGGCGACAACTCTTGATAAAATACAAGATCATCTGATTATAGTCCTGCAACGTTTCCCACTAATATTCTCCAGCTTCCCTTCATGTTGTAATCGACTATCTAAGACACTTTTTTAATCGGGAACATTCAACGATCACAAAACTTAGAATTCCCAGTCTACCACCTCTCCAGACACCTATCTTCATGATGCAGGAACAAGGAGCTATGATAATATTGGACGATTGGCTCAAAATTTGAGTACACTTTTGGGAGAAATAGGCAAAGACATATCTTGAAAAGTACTTTTGGGGACAAATTTGTCTTCGCTATCCGGGCGGGGGCAACTGGAGTCTCTGTGGTAAAGTCGTTTGGACTTTGTCGTTAACGGTTGGGGTAGATTTTTGCGTGACAGACTTTGATTTGGTCTAAATTTTCTAGGTTGCCTTGTGTAGCCTATACTTGTCTAGCTTGTTATTAGAGTGATGATATAATTCTTTTGCATATTTTGATGCCCAAACAATATTGTTTCAAGGCGAAACACACATTATCTAGGTGATGAGCGACAAGTTTTCATTTCAATTGATCTATTATGGTGATATTTTGTTCAGATATATATATTTTTGATGTGATTTTTCTTATTTGCTTTGTTCTGATCTTGCATCTATTTATTATTCTTGGGTTTGTCTAATTAGTTTCACGACCATTCATTAAGTTCCGCGACTTTACGCGTGGCCATTAGTCCCTAATTTAATTGGGATCGACGCTGTCCACAACAGATAAAAATTTCTTTAACCTTTTCCTTGCATGAGATAACATTCTCGTGTCTTGGTAAAATTCTTTCGCGTGAGACTCTCACATGTAATGAAACTCTCGTTACCACGAAAAAACTATCCCATACATGAGGAGACCCCATATCAATCGAACCCTTTGTTTTCCCCATATTTCCAACTATTAAGCACAATCTCCTTGGGTTTATATAGATTTCAAAAGAAAACAAAATTAAAAGATAAACGAGCTTCCAAACACGAGTCAAATGACGTCGTATCTTGTTCGGGCAAAAAATCCTATTGTCTCCACGATCCTCTTCGTCAGCCAATCCTTGATTTTCGTCGTTCACCTTAATCATGTATAGATTCGGACTTAAGAGCCAATAACCTCACTAAATTTGGCTCATATATATTCAAATAATTACAGTATCCACGTCTTGTTTTGACCATATTTATGAAGTTGCGAAATATCCATTTCCAAAAATGAAGTTGATGACTATGCCTGTGAGTTGCGATTGTAAACATGCTTGTCAATTTGAGATCCATAAACTACAATAAATTGTATTGCAAATTTTGTGATAACGATTAGATTAATGACAAGGCAATGACATGTCAGCTTTATATAGCTGCACGATGAACTACTCTATTAGTTTGAGATGAGGGTTCCAGTTAATTATAATTTTTGTGTCAAAATTTTCAGTGCAAAATATAATATTTTTTTTTAGGTTCAACCACTCTCGTAATATTTATAATTATTTATCATGTATCCGCCCACCAGAACGTACTGTCATCCTTGCTGTTTGGTTTGATTATAATTGCTCTAACGAATTGAATTGATATTAACCACTAACTAACGGAAATAAAAAGATCAGATTGCATTCAAATCAATAATTCATATATGTTTGCTTTCCTTTTCATTAATAGTTCTTTGTATATTATGATCCCTTGGACACACTACTTTTAGTTTGAATTGATAACAACTTTATACTCTATCCATTATCTCTATCTTTACTGCATATTTTTGACTAAAAATTACGTAATTTTGGTCGGCCATAATAATATCATTAAAAAATTACACAAGTTTCCGCATATTTTCAGGTTTTGCTTCTCCGACCCATAATTTGTAAACATCTGACCAAGAATGGCTCTAATCTAAAAATAATGAGGGCGGCTTTGGTACACTTTTTTATTATTTTGGATTAATCTTTAATAGAAATCGACAATTCTAACTTAAAATAGTCATTTATATCACAACCATTGGATCTGACTTAAAAGTTAAAACTGATCTACAGATATAAAGAGATCATGTGAGAGATTCGAATTATTTTTTGATTTGAAATTAAGCCTTCTTCTTTCACAAACACCTGCCCTAATTTTTATCGCAAAACAAAATTAAAAATATCGAGGACAATAGTTCTACTAGACCTAATAGTTTGCTAAGTCATTCCCATAATTTTATTAGGTCAATTTTTTTACCTAAAATTTTTTATTTATCATTTTAGTTTTAAATTTACAGTATAAAATTTTTTTTCCAGCAAATTCAGTAATCCTAATAAAATTTATATTTCAATGTCCGAATTTCGCGTATCCGGTCTCAATTGTGTACTTATCTAAATTTGATTGCAAAATGGATAAGGAGAACTCATATCTTTTTCTACTTGAATTGTGTGTTGTGTGTCTTAGTCGATCACACGTTTAATTCAATTATGTAAAGCAAAGTGAGCGTTTGACTAGATTGGTTTTCTCATATGGCTGCAACTTTTGCATGTATAAATGATAAGCAGATTTATTCAATTACATCACAACAAATACAAAAAAAAAGAAAATATAAGTTTTTATTTCTATTATACAATATTTTTGTTTCTTACCCTCTGTATCAGATTATCTATCACACTCTCTGCTATATTAAAATAATATTTTCATATTTTTAACCAT
>MKEJ01067393.1:0-12336 GCA_001753735.1 Embelia ribes | reverse complement strand
AAAAAAGTAAGGGGGGGCAATTGACCCCCATGCCCCTATTTACATCCACCAGTGAGAGCACGTATTCTTAAAAATTCAATTGGAGCATAGTACAGTTGGTTTTTAACAATTTGATCGGTTTTAACTTTGATTTAACAGATGAGACATAAAGCAAACATTGCATAACATTGTATTGCCATTGAAGGCAGCTATATATATACACGCACCTTCAAGGATAAAAAGTAACATGTATCACAACAACTACTCAACAAAGAATGTGGTTTCCATGCATAGTTGCTCTATTGGTTATATGGATGACATATTTGGTGCATCAATGGTGGAACCCTAAGGGAAAAGGAAAACTTCCCCCTGGTTCCATGGGCTTCCCGATTATTGGCGAAACGATTCAGTTCTTTTCGCCTTACTCGAAGTTGGATATACCTCCGTTCTTCTCCAAGAGAATGGCAAGGTAACGTATTTTAATATATTGAAAAGACAAAGACTTCATACAAGTGTACATATAGATATTTGTTTTACAATTTTCGGCATTGCTACAATAAGCAAATCTTTAGCTTGATTCTTGAGGATGCCGATAATTGCTATAACCATAAATTGAAAATTACTTAATGAATTGATCAAACCCTGTATAATTATATTTTCCCGCAAGCAGGAACTAGGTTTTCAAGATTTCTTCCGTCTTAGATCATGAAATGCTATGAAGCGTTGACTCACTAAATTAGGGTCCTGTTGTTGTGTCTGAGTAATTGCGGACTAAGATACGTACAGGACATGGCTGGACACATGTCGGACACGCCATGACCTGTCTAAAGTATGAATTAATTACGAGGATAGTGGACATGCAACAAACTCAACTTCGACATGTGTTAGACACGACGACTTTTGTGAAAATATTATGAAATGAATACTCATACTTAGTTATATATTTAGTTAGTTGTAGCATGTCGCAACTCAATTCTTGTCTATCACTTTGACAGACGGCATAGTTTTAGGTCCTTCGATGATTGATACTTTTGGTTTCGCTTACAAGATTATGAAATCATATAATTTCTAAGTTTCTCTTCTGTTAAGTACTCAAGATTCAATGTTATGTAATCTTTTGTCCATCATAGATACTCATCAATTATATGTTTTTGGTGACTTCTTACAGGCAATTATGAATATGTAACTTATAACAAGTATAATATAGAAAGAAAAAGTATAATGTGTGCCATCAAATCCGTATTTGGCAATTTTCAAGAGTTCTCAAATCCGTGCCTTCGCTCATGTCCGAATCCATACATGTGTACCTATGTTTGAGGCTTTACTTACATGAAATGCTGAATCTCAAGGGATAGTCCCGGAACACTTAAAAAGAGAAAAAATAGTTATTATCTTGCTGTCTTATCTTTTGCAGGTACGGGCCTTTGTTTCGAACAAATCTACTTGGTCAGCAGATGATTGTATCGACCGATCCTGAGATAAATCACTATATATTTCAACAAGAAGGCAGATATTTTGAGTGTTGGTACACAGAGAGTTTTATGAAAAGTTTCGGAGACCAAGGTCTAGTTAAGCACCACGGGGTCGTCCACAAATACCTCAAGAACTTGATATTAAAATTCACCGGCCATGAAAACTTGAAGGAAAATCTCTTTCGTGATATGAATCAAAATACGATGAGATTTTTGAAATCTTGGAGTAGCAATGACAGTGTGGATTTGAAGGAAGCAAGCGGAGAGGTACGGTTTGGTTTCTGAGTTTTACTTGGTTTCATCATTGATTTCAGAAATGTTTTACTTATACAAATCTAACTAGATTCACAACTCATTACGAATCTAATTATTGACAATCACTTACGCTTTAATCAGTATGGCTAGACTACTTACTCGTAAATTGAGTCAAAGAAATATTATTTGTGTAATGTTTCGGGTTTTTATAATAAAATTATTATGCACATTTATAATATTATTATATGATGTATATGCATAGATGTAGAATGGTGTGTAATGTGTGAAGTTGTGTAGTGTGGAGAATATGAAGTTGTTATAGTGCGGGGATTATGTTGAGGCATAGCTTTTGTGGTGTTGAGGTATTAGTGTTAATGCCTAAGTGAAATATGTTTGAATTTGTAGATTTTGGTATGTTTGACATCTATCCGATGGTTGGACCTTTGATAAAAAAATTCTAGTGAGTCCAATGGAGTAAAGGACTCTGTCTGGTGGGAGTCCGATGGATGTCCATGGCCGGATAGACATCCGGACAACCTTCAGATTAATTCAATACTGAGAGATGATTTTCAAGGCAAAAAGGGTGTCCGACAGCTATCCAGGGCTGAACGGATTGACAAACAATACAGCATGGCTCCACTACTTTTTAACTCTTATCATGCTTTTTGAGGAGTCAAACCTCACTTTTTCTCCTTTATTTCGAAAATAGAAAGAGGGGGTGTGAGTGGTAATTGTCTTATTTAATTTTCTTCTCCTCATTTCATCTAGCTCTGGTGGGTGTACATCGATAAAAAGTAGATATTTGATATCCTTAGTGCGAGAGTTATATTTTGAGGTAAGTTTCTTCTTTCCTCTCGTTTGTTTGTGGTGTCTCTATTTTCGTGCCTTTAAGGTACATCGAAATAAATTTGTCTATCTTGTTCCTTATCTCGTGGTGATCGTTTTGTCACTAGGTACGTGTTAATCCGTATTGCATAGCTAGATTGAGTCTTTTTTCCTTCTTTTGGGACCAAGTATCAACTTTTTACATGTGGTAAAATTTAAGGAGAAGGCCTGACACCTTACCGTGAAAATTGGAAAACCTGCGCAGGGAGCATCTTGACAGTTCAATATGTTAATACCATACGCAAGTTGGGCCTATAATCAAAATCACACCTGGAGTGCGCCATGTTGTAGGAAAAGGCACGCAGAGTATCACCCAACTTTTACAAATACGATGAGATACTAGTCCCACCTTTATCTCGAGTCATGTTAGGTGGCAGTGGCATAGTATAGAGTCGTAAAGTGTGTGAGTTGCATTGCATTGCATTCATACCTTTATAGTTGTTGTTTTCATATACATTTGATGCATCACATAGCATCTTATTTTATTGTGTAAGTTAGTAATCTAACTCGTACACTCTTTTTGTATATATTTTTGGTCATATTTGTGATGTAGGTGCGGAGGTGGGTGAGGGTCATCCTTGAGGTGCTCGGATTGGCATTATATGGATATATTTTTTAAGAATTCTATTGAAGACATATTCTTTATTATATTTTGTTGTTGCCTTAAAGGGATATTCTGTTGTATTATGCTTCTTGGGCTAGAATAAGATGCAATATATATTTATTTTTTGGGACAAGCACATAGCTTGTTTTTATGTATATAAACATGGTATTTAATTTTATTGTTGATGGTTATTAATGCAGGCAAACTATATGTATATCTACATTTATATATCACAGATAGTCTATATGTATAAACTGATATGAATGTTGTATCTGGATATATTGTAGTAAGGATTGGTAATATAGATGCGATATTTTCCTTTCTTTTCCTTTCCTTTATTATTTATATTTTCCTTTTCCTTTTCTTTTAAAAAGGGAAAACACTCACCCCCCGGGTTCCAGGAATTCGGGGCTTGACAAGTTGTTATCAGAGCTTAACTGAGTTACATAAACCTCGGTGGCTTGCGGGAAAAGTTTATGGCAGGGTCATGAGCATAATTGCGATGTATGTTTGTTAGTGGCATGTGTTGTGGTGTTGTATAAGTAAAGTGTAGTAGCTTTTGACTAGAGTTATATTATCCGAAGGCATAGAGTTTTCTATTGTGGAGGCGTTGAGTTTTTTTATTGTGGAGGCATTGAGTATAAGACATTTATGATTGTGAACTTATGTCATTCTTTGTTGAAATCATGGTGGCCGTAATGGTAGAGCGGGGGGACATTATGTGGATAAGGTAGAAGCGATGTATATTCGGGCTTGTGAGGTGGAAATTCGAGAAGCATATAATATTCCTAACTTTGAGGATATTAATGAGGAGATGGTGGAGTGATGGAGGAAAGCAAGGAATAAGTTCCCAAAACTCAACCTTATGATCCACCACATACTTAAGCTTAATTGGGAGTAGAAGAGTTTGCGCAAGCGAATTTTGTTCTGCAATTGGGCGTTGGCAATGTTGGGGGCCTTCAATCGGAATCTTCTAATATGCTTCGAGTGATGGAAGAGGCGTTTAGAAACATGGCATGGAGTACACAGGGGGAGAGTAGTGAGACACAAGACTTGGTGGCTCAAATGCACTTTAGAAAGATGGATCATCAAATCTTCAAGGGTGATAAAGAGTAGATTGTAGCGGAGCAGTGGTTGGCGAATGTGAAATGGATTTTCAACTCGCTTTAAATACGAGAAGATAATTTGAGAATGGCAAAGTGGTGGAAGGACCATGAGTAAGTTTGTGGCCAAGATAGCTTGACTTGGGATGCAATTCGAAGTTTTTTTCTCGAGGAGTTCTTTTCCGATACTTTTCAGGAAAGAAAGAGGAAAGACTTTGCTAATCTTTGTTCAGAAGAACTTGACGGTTCAATAATATCAACGGGTGTTCACTAGCCTATCTCGTTATATACCTGAGCTAATCTTTATGGAGAGGTTTCGTGTTCGTAGGTTTGAGAATGGCCTTCACCATTCTCATCCAAACATTGGTGGTTTTGAGACTTCATAATACTTATTAAAGATACTTTATTACGGTGATGAAAGTAGAGGCAAGTTTATTGGATAGACAGCATGTTATTGATTCTTATCCTCCTCGGCCTTTTGGCTAATCTTGTAGTTTGTTCATGATGCAGAGATTGTTACGAGAAGTCGATGTGGTGGTGAAGGTAGTGGTAGTGTTGGTAGCGAGGAGGTTCAAGTATGAGTGGTGGCGGTGATAGGAAGAAATTTTGAGATACGTTCTCTTCTTCTTGTAGTGGGCATTCCTAGCCTGCTCATTTTACTTCTTCTAGCTCTACCGTTTAGGGGTTGGGTTGTTTTCAATGCAGCCAACAGGGCCATCTTGTTTGTAACTATACTCGACCTACTATATGTTGTTGTTGTGGTATGGAAGGGCATGTACAATCCGCTTGTCCTATGGTACTGTGTCGGAGGTACAGTAGTAGGGACACATGCAGTCTTATTGTCCCGAGGATTTTGTAGTTCTGAGTAGCTCTAATAGACCAATTCCATCTTCTTTTCCTTCTGTGGCTAGTTCGAGGATGCCTTATATTCCTCCACCCCTCTTCTTCTACTTCTTCTTATCAAGGTACGGGGCCGTCTTGTAGAAGCCACTCAGGTGGTGGTGATGGTGGTGCTCAATGTGGATTTCAGCAGGACCAGTCTTCTCAGGCTCGTACTTTCACTATACTTCAAGCTTAGAATGTGACCGAGCCTTCCGTTGTGTGAGGTATATTGCATGTTCTTTCTACTTAGGCACATGTGCTATTTGATACTAGCGCCTTGTACTCTTTAATTTATGCACATTTTGCATAGATGTTAGAGTTGCCTATTGAGAGTTTGTATTTGCCTATCTATGTCGATACTCTGGGAGAGAATGTTTTTTGTATTGGTAGTGTGTGCTGGGGGTATGAATTTATCATTTTTTATCATATATTCATATATGATTTCATTGTGTTTGGAATTTTGGAGTTTGACTTTATTATCGGTATTGATTGATTGCCACATTATCATGTCATTATTGATTGCAAAAAGCGAAAGGTAACGATACTGACGCTTGTAGGGGTTAGTATATGCTATTAGGGAGAGCGACAGATTCCTCTTCCCTATTTGAGTAAAGCTCAGGCTAGTCTAACATGCATGTTAGCTTGTCTTTCGATTTCTAAGGAGGTGAATGCGAGGTTGGGATTGCTTCCTATTTTTGATGAATTTTCAGATGTATTTCCCGATGAGCTTAGTAAACTTCCTCCTATGAGGGAAGTAGAATTTGCTAATAATTTAATTCCAGGGACAAATCAGATTTATATTGCGCCGTTTAGCTTTAGTGGAGATAAAGGAGTTGCGAGTGCATGTTGATGATCTTAAAACTAAGGACTTCATTCAGCCTAGTGCTTTGTTGTGGGGGTGCTCTGGCCTTATTCATACCCAAGAAAGATGGCACAATACCTATGAAATTGACTACCAGAAGTTGAATCAGGTGACCATCAAGAATAAGTATCCTTTATCGAGGATTGTTAATCTATTCGACCAATTACGGGGTTCGAAATTCTTCTCAAAGATTGATTTGCATTCAAGGTATCACCACTTGTATATTCGAAAAGAAGATATTCCAAAAACTACTTTTCGCACTTGTTATGGCCATTAAGGGTCCCAAGTTATGCCCTTTGGTATTACGAATGCCCTGGCGGTATTTATGGATTTGATTAATTATATCTTTTAACCCTATCTTGATCGTTTTGTAGTGGTATTCATTGATGACATTCTTGTCTATTCGCCTTCAAAAAAGGCATGTCGAGAATATTTGTATGTTATTCTTTCTACTTTTCAAGAATATCGACTATATGCGAAGTTCTCAATATGAGTTCTGGTTGTGTGAGGTCCATTTTCTCAGACATGTAGTTTCGAAAAGTGGTGTTTTGGTAGATCTTTCAAAAATCAAGGCCATTACCGAATGGGAATGACCCAAATCTACCTTTTAAATTCATAGTTTCTTGGGGCTTGTAGGGTATTATCGTCGATTCATTTGAGATTTTTTGCATTTGGTGGCTCCGATGACAAAACTTACTCACAAAAGTGTGAAGTTCGAGTAGAACTCTAAATGCGAGCAGTCTTTTCTTAATGTAAAAGCGTTGCTGATCTCAGCTCCAATTCTTGTCATTCCGGAACGGGGTATCGGCTATACGGTCTATTGAGATGCGTCAAAAGAGGGGTTGCAATACTATTTGGATGATCGTGAATTGATCAACGAAGTATGCGCATTTTATTCCTATACATACTACCGACTCGGTTGAGAAGCTTTGTTAGAAGTATATAGATGAAATTATTCATTTGTGCGAGGCTCCCATACCCATTGTGTATGCTCGTAACTGTCATTTTGTTTCGCATTTTTTGTCAAGTCTCCAAGAGGCCTTAGGAACAACTCTTACGTTGAGTACCGCCTTTTATCCTCAAATGGATGGCCAATATGAGAGGATGATTCAAACTATCAAGGACATGTTTTGGGTATGCATCCTTGATTTTGGTGTTAGTTGAAAGGATCACGTGAGCTTGAAAGAATTCGCATATAATAATAGTTATCATTCGAGTATTGAAATGGCTCCTTTTGAAGTGTTGTACGGAAGTCCTTGTAGCTCTCCTATTTGTTAGGAGGAGATTGGTAATGGTACGTTTCTTGGTTCCAAGTTGGTGTAAGAAACGATTTGGAATATTTAATTGATCAAACAACGGTTAGAAATGGCTCGAATTATCATAAGAATTATGCAGATGTGCAAAAGGGGCCGTTAGCGTTTGAAGTGGGAGATCATGTATTTCTGAGAGTTTTTTCGAAAAAGTGTATTATATGACTCAGAAAGAAAAGGAAACTTTCACCTCGTTACATTAGTCTGTTCCTTATTCTTAAGGGGATTCTTACTTTGCCACCTCAACTCTTAAGTATTCATCCCATTTTTCACATTTCGATACTTCGAAAGTATATTCAGGATCCTTCTCGTGTGATCAATTTTGATGACTCCATGTAAAAGAAGACTTGTTGTATGAGATTCATCCTATTCCTATTTTTATGTGAAAAAACAAGTCTTGAGGAGGAGGTCGATTCAGTTAGTGAAAGTATTATGGAAAAGTGGCTCGGCAAAGGAAATGATGTGGGAATGTGAAGAGGTAATGCAAGCAAAGTTTTCAGAGCTCTTCGTTGATTCTAGTATATTTTTTTCTTTTTGCATAGTATGTGCAAATTTCGGGGATGAAATTTCCTAATGTAGGGAGGATGTAACATCCCAAAAATTCCGAATGAATTTTTTGCTTTTATAATAATATGACTATTTGCATTTATAATATTATTATATGATATATATGCATAGACGTAGTGTGGTGTGGAAAATGTGAAGTTGTTATAGTACGGAGATTATGTCGAGGCATAGCTTTCGTGGTGTTGAGAGGCATCGGTGTTGAAATGTGTTTGAATTTGTAGATTTTGGTGTATCCGATGCCTGTCTAACAGCAAGACAAAGGATTAGATCTTTGACAAAAAATTCCAGTAAGTCTGGCGGAGCAAGAGGCTCTATCCGATAAGGAGTCCGATGGCTATCCATTGCCAGACAGACCTCCGAACAACCTCCAGACCAATTCTATACCGAGAGTTGAATTTTAATGCAAAATGGGTGTTAGATGGTTGTGCTTGATGACTATCCGATGCCGAACAGATCGTCCGCCCCGGACAACACAGCGTGGCCCAACTATTTTTTCTTGATGTGACCAATTCATATTCTTGATGTGAAAGAATAAATGTTGAGGTAAAGATCGATTCAGTTAGTGAAAGTATTGTTGAAGAGTGGCTTGACAGAGGAAATGACATGGGAATATGAAAAGGCGATGCGAGCAAAGTTTTCAGAGTCTTTTATTGATTCTGGTATGTTTTATTCTTTTGGCTTAGTATATGCAAATTGCATTGACGAAATTTCCTAACGTAGGGAGGATGCAATGTCCTGAAAATTCCGAATGAATTTTTTACTTTTATAATAATATTATTATTTGCATTTATAATATTATTATACAATGTATATGCATAGATGTAGCATGGTGTGTGATGTGAAAACTTGCGTACTATGGAGAATGTGAAGTTGTTATAGTATGGGTATTATATTGATGCGTAGCTTTTGTGGTGTTAAGAGGCATTAATGTTATTGCCTTTGTGAAATGTGTTTGAATTTGCAGATTTTGTGTCTAACTCCTATCTGATGGTTGAACAATAGGTCGGACCTTTGATAAAAAAATTCCAGGGAGTTCAGTCTAGCAAAAGACTCCATTCAAAGGGGTGTTCAACGTCCGTCCATTGCCGGACAGACCTTCGGACCAATTATGTAATAAGAGCTAATTTTCAAGACAAAAAGAGTGTCCGACAGCTGTATCCGATATCTATCCATCGTCGAACAAACCACTAAGCAACCCAGACAGCGTAAACCCTACTATTTTATCACTTCAATTGTGAGCCTTTCATTTCATTTCTTCTTTAACCCAAAAAATAGAGTGAGAGAGAGTTGAAGTGTAATTTAAATTTCAACATTTCATTTCTTCTATTCATCTAGATCCAAAGGTTGTTTGTTGATAAAAAGTTGATATTTGAGATCCTTAGAGTAAGGTCTATATTTTGAGGTTAGTTTATGTGCCTTTAGTGTAATTCGACACAAATTAGTGCATCTTGTTCCTTGCTGTGTGGGGATCGTTTTTATGTCTAGGTGCATTACGATCCAAGTTGCCGAGATATATCAAACCGAGAGGTCAAATAGAGATGCATTTGGGGGTTTTACGTGTGAAGTCTCAAGAGGTCTTTTAAGTAGGTTTAAGGTACGAGTAGACTACAAAAAAATAACATAAGCTTGATTATTTGTGTATGCATTGACATGTATATCATGTCTAGGATTTCTTGTTTTATTCCATGCTTTAAATGCTACTTTCTTTTAATTATGCTTTATTGCAATGTATAGAAGAATGCGTAGGTAAAGTATATGTAGAATTTTCATATGTGTATCATAACAAGCATGTGGAGGCAAACCTTATTTCAAATGAATTTGATAAAGCAATATTTTTGAAATAAATATAAAAGCGGAGATTTGAAAGTGATGTTTAAATGTGATGGCGATGTTTTAAATGTAGAGATATGAGAAGTTAATGCGATGTTTCAATGAGAAGAAAAGAGGTGATGTTTAAAAGTGATGTTGTATAAATGCGGAGATTTGTAAATGCGGTGGTTTTGACAATGTGCTTTTGGGAATAAAGTGTTGTGTTGCATCATATCAGGATTGATTCTTTTATCTATCTTTTTGGGACCAAGTATAGACTTTTTTATGTAGAGGAAACTAAGGAGAAAGCCTGGCGCCTTACCGTGAGAATCGGAAAACCTATGCATAAAGTATTTTGATAGCTCAATATGTTAGTAGCATACGCGAGCTGGGCCTATGATCGACATCGCACCTATATGGCGTCGGGTTGTAGGAAAGGGCACGCAAAGTATTGCCTGGCTTTTACAAAGGTGATGAGATACTAGTTCTACATTTATTTAAGTTGTGTTGGGTTGCGATGGCGATATGAGGAATGTGGTGTTACGTGCACAAGTTCCATTGCATATGCATCCATTCATACATTATTGTTGATGTTCATATCTATATTTTATTAATCACATAACATCTCATTTATTATGTTATTTAGTAATCTAATTCGTATACTCTTTTGCATATATTTCTTATCATATTTGTGATATAGGTGTGGAGGCGAGTGAGGGCAATCCTTGAGGTGTTCGGATTGACATTATGTATATTTATTTATATAATGCAGGCATGCTATATGTATATACTGATAATATGCAAGAATTGGTGATTTAGATGTGATGCTTTCCTTTTTTTCCTTACCTTTACTATTATATTTTTCTTTTTCCTTTTTTTTTAAAAGGGAAAATACTCACCCCCCGGGTTTTGCGGGATTCGGGGCGTGATAGGTGGACGTTGTGGCTATAGAGACTGTGGGATCAATGTTCAAAGTGGTCGTGTTAGGGGATGCGGAATTGAGAAAGTGGAAGCTATGTGTACTCGGGCTTGAAAATTTGAGAAACACAAAGTGGGAATTAGGAAAGCCGAGGGTATTCCCGACTTAGAAGAGAGTAGCGAAGCGAACATGGAGGAATATGAGGAAGAGATTCACAATACTTAACCTCGTGTTCCGCCACGTGCTCAAGCGGGGGTTGGCAATGTTGGGGGAGTTGAAACGAAAACCTCTAATTTTTTTAGAGTTATGGAAGAAGTAATGCAAAATTTGGCATAGAGTACATGAGTGGAAAGTGGAACTAGTGGGGAGACGAGAGCCTTGGCAGCTCAATTGCATTTTAGAATTACGGATCCTCTCATCTTTAAGGGCAATGAGCAAGCGATAGCTACTGAGTATTGGTTGATAGGGGTTAAGGGAATTTTTGATGCATTTCATATGGATGATGATGATTTGTGAAGGGCTACGGTGCCATTCTATTTGCAAAGCAAAGCGGCCGAGTGGTGGAAGGGTCAAGTTGAGGTGCACGGTAAAGTTGGAATAACTTGGGGGGTTTCGTAAAGAAAAAGGATGGAGTTTGCGAACTTTGTTCAGAAGAGTTCGATTGTAATACAATATCATAAGGTGTACACTAGCCTTTCTCACTATCTGCCAGAGCTTGTTTATACGGAGGAACATCATTTGCATAGGTTTGAGAGTGGCTTATGCCATGCAATCAAGTTGATTGTTGTTTTGGGGCTACACAAGACGTACGAGAAGTGTGTAAGTACGATGATGAAAGTAGAGGAGAGTTTCATTGAGAGGCAGTAGATTGTTGATATTCATCCTCCTTGGTCTTTGGGCTAGTCTTATGGTTCTTGTTCCTTTTCTGATACGGGTTTGTTGCAGGAGGTCGTGCTGGTGGGGGTAGTGCAAGCGTTGGTGATGATGTCAGTATGAGTGTTGGTGGGGGTGGGAATTGGAAAAGATCCCGAGATTCATATTTTACTCCTTTTCATAGTGGGCGACCTCTGCTTACCCAGTCTTCTTCTTCCAGCCAGTCTGTACAGAGTTTGGATAATTTCCATTGTGGCTAGCTAGGTCATTTGTCGCGTGATCGTTCTAGGCCTACTGCATGTTATCTATGTGGTGTTGAGGGATATATACAACCTTCCTATCCGATGGTGTCTTGTAGGATGTGCGGAGGTAGGGGACATATATAGACGTCTTGTCCTCTTGTGGCATGTTGGAGGTCTAGGGTTCAATGCCACATGGACTAGAGATGTCCCGAGGGTTTTGCAGTTCAAAATGGTTTGCGCAGACCTACTTTTTCTTCTTCTCCTCCTTTATTTGTAGCTCATAGGATGCCATATGTTCCTCCGCCCATTTATTCTTCTTCGTGTGTGGGACCAACTTGTAGAGGTGGTAGTAGTGCTCAGGCTCACACTTATATTATGCCACAAACTTCTGATATAGTTGAACATTCGGTAGTTCGAGGTATAATGTATTTTCTTTCTACTTGGGCGTATGTATTGTTTGACACAGACACCTTATGCTCATTTATTTTTGCACTTTTTGCGCATATCCTATGTTAAACCAAAAGGCAAACCAAGAGGGAGGGGGTAAATTGGTTTTCTAAGAAATTTTACAAGT
>MKEJ01067392.1:12500-22686 GCA_001753735.1 Embelia ribes | reverse complement strand
TTGTTTGGCATTTTTTAGAAGTTGCCGAAGTTCGTCCTTGTCCGTGTTTGGATTCGCATCTGTATCTGCTTCTTAGGTGTCGACTACTATTTGCATGTTTTGGTTGATTTTTAATGGTTTTGTTCTCAAATCTGCAGATTCTTTTGGCAAGAGGTGCCAGTAGGTTGTCCTTGAACTGCAATGGGTAATAGTTTTTTTAAAATGTGCTTGTTTGACCAGTGTTGTATGCTTCACTAAATCTTTATCTTCCCTATGTATCTAAGGTAACATATACTTATGCAGGTGGCTTCCTCTTGATGTTGCCAGGATGTGGGGACGCCATTGGCTGGAGCCCTTGCTAAAACCAAATTCAGATTCGGCCATACCTATGTTTCCTCCATCTAATCATTTATCATTGCCTCTCATGAGTGTACTTAATATAGCAAGGTAAATTCGAAACAATAAATCTTGCCTGCCCATCTGAGAATAAAGGACAAAATAATGTCCGTTTTGCGAACCATTGTTTGGAATTGACTGTATTCTAGCTTCCTTTTGTTGTCTTGACATGTTTCCCGAGTCTAGGATAGAGTAATTGGTATCTGAATTACATCTTCTAGAAGAATCTGCACACACATGCAGAAGTGCTGAGGAATCATATCTTTGCACACCCTTTGAATTACATTTTGCTTAATAGCAATTGAATACCTGCGTCTTATGGGTAAAAACATATTCCATATATTCACAACATGCTTAGCTCTGGGTTTCAAGTAAACTTGTGCAATCTCTCAAAATTTACGTTAAGTACTCAAATAGTTAGCATGTTCTGCATTTACCTTTAGTACGGTAGTTGCACTTTGCTCCCTTTCATGGTGTTTAACCAAAGTGATCACTGTTTAAAGAAGTTACCAGTTTCAAATATTTGTTGCATGTGTAAAAAGTTTTGAGAAGGTTACCAGTCCGTGTTGAAGCACTTAGAATAATTTTGTTCGTACGCCATGCTCGGTCAGATGTTACTGTGGAGATGCATGTTGATTTTTTTGTTAGAAGATAGTCCAAATTAATATCTTGAAGGTAATTGTTTGCTGCAGAGAGTGTGGGTTGCAGTCCTCATCAACCAGCTCTGATGATGCTGAAATATGTGCTGTTTGCCTGGAGAGAGCATGCACTGTAGCTGCTGAAGGTAAGCTCTCCCTTTCTCTATCCACGACTTGTTATACTTAGGAATGCCTGTTTTTTCTATTTGGATAGCATAAATTGAATGAACTTGTTCTGTGCTGCTTTTGATTTTTGCGACTTGTCCATGATGAGTTTGCATAACGAACTATATCGTAGCAGTAATCTGCTCAGGGATGGGTACCTTTATTATCTGGACTGTACATCTGCAGGCAGCAATGAACTTGTTCTGTGCTTCTTTCAGTTCTTGTGACTTGTACACAATGACTCTGCATGACGAACGAAATGGTAGCAGTAATCTGTTCAGGGGTGGATATACACCTCAGCATTGTAGACTAAAAAGTGCAACATTTGAGCCTTTTAAAGGGGTCCTTGGTTCTGGACTTTAATTTCCATTGGTTCCATTTCCATCATCGGTTTGAAATGTGAGATTAGATATTAAAGCTGGGGTTTTCCCTTGACACTGTTCTCCTTTTGGAGCAGTTTATTTTTTTCAAGATTTTATTTCCATCATATTACCTCAACTAGCCATCAAAAGGTCAATTAAGTTCTTGCTTGCTATCTTGGCTTAATTATGATTGAGAAAGCAACTTCTCAGCACATGTCATCTCGAACATGATGTGTTTAATTTTAGATCTTCTCTTCCTACCTTTCCCTTTTTCTTCTCTTTTCTGTTTTGAGTTTCCTTTGCATAAAGATTTGAGTATTTGGTTGCTTAAGTGGGTTATATATGACAAGCTGATCATTAAATTTCAGGTTGTGGCCATGCACTTTGTGTTAGATGTGCACTCTATCTATGCTCCACTAGCAACATCTCTTCCGAAGCAGTGGGCCCACCCGGATCGATCCCGTGCCCTCTGTGCCGCCACAGCATCATCTCCTTCGTCAAACTTCCTGGATTTCCAACAAAGGAAATAAAAATGCACCTCTCTCTTGGCCTCTGCACTCCATGCATGTCTCACCCTCGTGAGGGTGATCATCGTGCCATCCCAGTCTCTGCGGCAGAGATACGGAAGAATTGTGTGGCCTCCGTTTCACCAGATCTCTTTTGCCCCGTCGCCTGTAGCCCCTTCCCTTCGGTCTCAATGCCTTTGTGCACTTGTAGTGAAGGTCCTTGCCCCTCTTGTGACCCCCAGGAGGGAGAAACACAGAATCGATCCCCTCAACGATTATCACCAGATCGTGATAAGATTGTAGGAGTGAGGCTCGAGAAGGCGAGTTGTTCAAGCCTGTTCTGGAGCAGGAGAAGTTGTAGCAGAGAGCACCAGTGCAATGCCGAAATAAACGCTTGACTACTGGCAAATTTGTGTGGTGGTTTGTGCACGGCAACATGGGCATATTTAAGGTTCCGTCTTTTGTTGCTTTACTTGATGTGTGCTTTTACTCTTGTATACAGATTTGATTAGACTGAGAATTAAATCAATCAAAAAATGAACCATCCCGGATGAGCATTTCCATTTTTGGATCTGCTTCTGTGTGACCGATGTTTTATACATATATGCCATCGACCTCGTTATTTTTGGTCCCAAATTTTGTGAGGCCCTTGTATTGTAAAATTCTTTATATGCTCTATTTATATGAATGTGTCAAGTCATATTTGCATCAAGTGAAGCCCTAATATGAATATCTGGAGTTTAATTTCGCTTATGCAATTAGTCCTTATTAGGGTGACCCACGGTTTTACCATTAGTAAAAGTTCCCCTTCTCCTTTTTATTCGATAAATGAGCATTGATGGGGTTTATAACGTGAAATATGGCAATGCGACAATCACTTTGGCGACTACCCTAATTATGATGCTAATGCTTAGTCTTCTGTGAAATTATTGGTTATGCTGATGGTGTGGTATGTATGGCATGGGTTTCCTCATGAGAAGAGGTATAGACTATTAGAAAAACTTGAGAACAACTCAAATGGAAAGATAATAGAAGGTTAATTAATATATTTACAAACAAAAATAAAATAAAAGCCAATGATTGAAAATACGTGAGGATCTATTGTACATTTTTATTTTAAATATGAATAACATATTCATCCTAGGTAGAAATCTTTTTCTTAGGTAAAAAATCTAATATAACCGAAAAGAGTGCATTTTCCTTGAGCGTACTAGTTAGATAATCTCAGTCACATCCTCTGTTTTCGTTTCTCATATATTTTAGCTCGGGTTCATCGGTTCTGTTCTCGTATCATTTGCATATAACAGTCTCTTAATTAAGCGCAAAAACCCCTAATCTAATTTTCCATCATTCCATAATGACAGAGGGACCATGGCACATTAACAGACGAATGGTTTCACAACACTTAAAACTGACAACACAACAAAGAAATTCATTTTATTGAATTGACAACCTTAAAATCCAAATCCTAGTACAATACGACACCTCAAAGACACTGCACAGTCTCCATCTCCCCTCTCTCTGGTCCCCACAGAACAACAAAAAAGTACCAACAGTAAATACCACATATAGTACGGCCCAGAAAGTGAAGAAGATTTTATTTTCACTTTTATTTTTTAATAGAAAAACAAAACCATAAAAACGGACTCTCTCATCTTCTTCTTGCTGCGGTTTCTCTCTGTGCGTTAAAGTAGACCACTGCAACGGGTAGTCCGAGGCCGTTCTCTTCCGAGAAGCTGCGAGTGTTGAAACCGTCTCTGGAGAAGGGCGGCGTAACTGTTTGCCTCGCTCTCTGCTTGAACAACACAAATACGTATCGGTGTATGCCTATGACCGGTTTTGGAGGATCATAGCTCACAATTTCCCTGCCTGCTTTGATCTTTCAATTAGGAGTTAAAGTATATGAAACATTTATCATTTTATGGAAAAGAAAAAGAAAGAAAGAAATTATGATTTTTGGGGGAACGTACCGAATGAAACATCAGTTGTGCCAGGAATGTCCGTGACGATCCTAAAAGATAAAATAGTTAAAGACACTCATTAGAGAAATTGAGAAATCATTTATGTATGTTCAGTAATCAATTGTATCGTGTGCTAAAATTGCTTTCAACATGATTTTTTTTTTTTTGGCAGATTAATTAATTAGGAATATTTTTATTATAAACTTAAAACATGGAGATTCGAGAGGTTCTAGACGAGTTAATGCCTCGTTTCATTCCGAGTTCAAAGTTATTTTTAGTCGTCCGTTTTATAGTTTGAGTTGTTGCTCGTTTGAGCAAATTAATTATTTCATGTATGTCATAAGTTCATATGTGACCGTTAAATCATAGTAGGTGAAAGATTTTATTACAAAGGAATGCATTTTTGTAGAGAGAGGGAGAAAGAGAATTTTGAGTAGATGAAAAACATACCAATGTAGATGTTCCCTTAGGTACGGATCACTAGGGCCTGGAACATCAGGGTCTGTCATAACCTTTAAAAATGTTTCGACAAAAAAAATTTAAAATAAAAATAAATATGTCTTAGAGAGAGTGTATTCGTAGTTTCATATAGACTGAAAAAACATCTATGACAAAAAATGATACGCATGCTGACAATCATGTTTCAAAACCGTAAAAGTATATATTTTCTGGTTAAATCACATCCATTGGTTCTTAAAATCTGTTTTTAAGAAAAATATTATTATATAAGATCTGATAATATAGGTGTTTATATAATTTTTTGTAATGATTTTCTGTACGTATATCATTACTCAAAATAAAAATTATGGTAATGGAACTTACAAGAGTATAAGAGGACCTCATGTCTTCACCTCCAATCTCAACACGAGGCTTAGACATAGTGACCAAAGGCATAATCTCGTGCCCATTTGATACTTGTTTGTTAGAGTTGTAAATTACTCTCATATTCACACTAGGGTTAAATGTGTCCACTACTTCCCCAACCACTCTCCCCACAGTTAGAAGTTCTAGGAGCCTTGACATGGTGAGAGAGATCGAGAGAGAGGGAAAAAAATTTGTTTTGATATAGGTTACGTGTACACTTATTATAGTGATTTTATAGACAAGAGGGGGTAGGTACGTGGAGGGCATGTATTAGTTTGAAGACTAAGAAGAGATTCTTGGAATAAATTTGATATAATAATCGAAGGGATTTTACTATATAAGGAAAAAGTCATGTTTGAAAAGGGTTCAAGACTTTACTAATAATGGAAAACATGTTTTGAGAAGAAAAGCTGCTTCTTAAAAAATTGAGAGAGAAGACACTAGAAAGAAAGATGTTGACGAGGTTTTCTAGTTTAATTTGGAAAAATGAATATAAAGTTATCATCATTTTCGTTTATTAATGTATATTATATCATTGTTTTCAGCTGAAAAAGGAAAAAGGGATGATTTGTCAAAATGAGAAGTAAAAAATGTATGACTTTATATGAAAATAATAATGTTATGATAATTGAATAAATAATGTATGACTTTATATGACATTTTGATATAGCATAATGATATTCAAACAAAAATAAAGATTAGAATAAGAATTAGGGGAGAGAAAAAAAAAAGGGAGGAAAAACTCAGAAATACATTTCAATTTTTATTCATCATCAAATCTCCTTAATTTCTTACAAGCCTACCTTATTTATAATAAGAAATAAGAAAGTACTATATAACTAAAAATCTTACATCCAAATCAAATAAGAATTAGGGTTGATTCATTGTTTAGAATTTATCTCTTTTGTATTTCTATTTTTATTGCTATATAACCCATGTATGCTCATCTTTATGAAATAAAAAAAAAAACATTATCCTTTTTTTCTATTTATTTTAATTTTTCTTATCCTAATAATCTCCTAATTGATTCAATAAATCAAAATAAATATTTCCACAATATTTTATTTCTGTCAACATGAATTAATAGTATTAGAGCAGAATCTATGTGTCTTTGGCTTATTGGCTTAATGGGAATGAAGAATCAACTTTCATCATTATAATACAATATCTTTAGGCAAATGGGAATTCAACTTTTTTGGTGCTTCTCTCAATTCTCAATTCACATAAAATAAAGCTTAGACACGTGTACCTAATATCTCAATCAAGGCAGACATAATTACAGTCGATTATGCTGCTTGACTTTCACAATATATAATGTAAACATAACAAATTTTGAAAAGAAATGGGAAAATCTATTTTTTTGAGTAATTAATGTATTCTTTTATTAAAATTTAAAATCATTAGTGATGATCCAAGACCATACATATTGATATATGGAACTGCTATTTATTTGCTGAATAGATAGATTTATCGACAAAATCATGGCTATACTTAACAATAAAACACTCTTAAAAGCCCACATACGACGAAGCTTTTTTGTTGGACTTGGAAAAAGAAGAAGTCCCACTCCTATTAATGCAGGAACTGGAAGTGGAACAAAAGGTATTATCCACGCGTATTGATATGTATGTTCCATAAAAAAAAAAAGTTTTTATTCTGAATTGTTTTCGAATCAATAGGTTTTTTCTTTTTCAAATTTGAAAGGGTTAATAAAAAAATAAAGATATGCATTAATTTAAATTAAATAAAATCGATTTTTTCTTACTTTGTTTTCTTACTTATTATGTGTTTTTCTTAAATACGTCAAAGATTTAAATGAAGAAGTCATAATTGGTCAAATAATATCACTAAGTTATTAGTACAAAATATTAGTTATTTACTAAACTTTTTCTGAAGATGTCGAAAATATAAATTTCAATTATTATTACTCTTACAATAATTTATATCGATACAGCACAACCAGAAATAAAAACACTAAATAAAGAAGTATTTTTTTGAAAGTATTTTTTTGATATAAATCATAGGATTAACTAAGTTAGCCTAAATTAAATAAGAACTTCCCTTTTTCTTTTTATATTTATTTAATTTCTTAAAAATCATTAACTAGTTCATTCTGAAATTGATGAATTGGTTTCTATTTCAATAAAAGACATTTATAAGAAGTATAGGCAGACCACTTTTTTTTTTTCAATTTTAGAAACTAAAGAAAAAAATTACTAAAATATCGTTTATAAAGTTATGTTATGTATAATTCCTAATTTCATTAGAATTTTTAAATTTCAATTAAGTTTCTTTTTTCCTGGATCTTGATCAATTAAAAATCACATGATGACATATTATATTTATATATATTATCTATTTTCCCTATTTTCTATTTTTTTTATTTTAATTCGAGGAATGCTTTATTCTATTTCAAATAATATTTTTTATGATTTTTTATAAAGAGAATGTTATAAAGAAAAAATAGATAATGAATAGTAAAATACAAAATCACTTCTTTTGAACAATAGATGTCTTTCACATCCAATAGAATAATGAGTAATCTCTTAATTTTCAAATGGCAGTTCCAAAAAAACGTACTTCTATATCAAAAAAACGTATTCGTAAAAATATTTGGAAAAAGCAAGGATATTGGGCGGCTTTAAAAGCTTTTTCATTGGGTAAATCTCTTTCCACCGGGCAGTCAAAAAGTTTTTTTGTGCGACAAACAAATAAGTAATAAAGAATTGTGAGAATCTGAATCTATGAATCTACATGACTCAAAAAGTTGGCAATTTTTATTTAGATATCAGGAATATAAAATGAATGATTTCCATTACCCATTTTTTTTTTGAAAAACGAAAAACACAAGATATAAAGGTTTACCTTTTTAGTATATTTAGTATCTTTTTTATGAACGCAATTTAAGATTTTACTCATTGATCTACTTAACAATAGTTCAATTTTTTCTTTGTTCGCCTATTTCTATATTAACTATATAAAGATAAAGAACTGATACAAGATCTTTAGCCAAAATGACTGAATCCTTGATTTCAAACTTTTTTGTAAAATTTATGAATTATTATTTATCTGAATTACTAAGCCTAATATATAAAAAAATTTTTTAGTTGGTATATTAACTATGAAAAATGTATAAAATTTAAGTGATTTAAAAGAAATCCTATTTTTGGGGGTTTATTAATAAAATGAAACACGATAAAGATAAATTATAAGTGAATCAGTAAAAAATACAAAAAAGTAAAAAGGAGAAAAGACTCTTTTTTGAGTTCTATCCCCTATCCGGGGGTAGAACTAGTTAGTTACAACGAGTCAATTCTCGAAGAGGATAAAATCCACGAAAGCTCCAAGTTAAATAAAAGCGATCCTCTAAACTAAAAAAATGAACCTTCAAATTCCTATGAATTTTTCTTCATCAATTTGATTGTTTTTTTTTTTAAGTATTCTATTGAATTTACTTTATTGAGTCTCGACTATTGAATAGAAATACGCTATTATAAATTTGAGTAAGCCGCTATGGTGAAATTGGTAGACACGCTGCTCTTAGGAAGCAGTGCTAGAGCATCTCGGTTCGAGTCCGAGTGGCGGCATGCCCTCTTCTAAAAAACAGAAAATAGATTCTATAATAAATTCAATTAGTAATTTCCGCTTCATAATTAAGGGACCCCTTACTTTATATTTTAAATTTTTATGATATTTTTAACTTTAGAACATATATTAACTCATATTTCCTTTTCGATTGTTTCAATTGTAATTCCAATTCATTTAATAACCTTATTCGTCGATGAAATCGTAAAACTATCTGATTTGTCAAAAAGGGGCATGATCGTGACTCTTTTATGTATAACAGGATTGTTAGTCATTCGTTGGATTTATTCGGGACATTTTCCATTAAGTAATTTATATGAATCATTAATCTTTCTTTCATGGAGTTTCTCCATTATTCATATTGTTCCATATTTCAAAAAAAAGAAAAATTATTTAAGTGCAATAACCGCACCAAGCGCTCTTTTTACACAAGGCTTTGCTACTTCAGGTCTTTTAACTGAAATACACCAATCCGAAATATTAGTACCTGCTCTCCAATCTGAGTGGTTAATAATGCACGTAAGTATGATGGTATTGGGTTATGCGGCCCTTTTATGCGGATCATTATTATCAGTAGCACTTCTGGTCATTACATTTCGAAAAGACATAACACTTTTTTATAATAAAAATCATTTATTAAATTTCAATGAATCTTTTTACTTTGGTGAAATTCAATGCATGAATAAAAAAAGCAATGTTTTTGGAGATACTTATTTTTTTTCTGCTAAAAATTATTACAGGTCCCAATTGATTCAACAATTGGACCATTGGGGTTATCGTGTTATTAGTATAGGGTTTATCTTTTTAACCATAGGGATTCTTTCGGGAGCAGTATGGGCTAATGAGGCATGGGGTTCATATTGGAATTGGGACCCAAAAGAAATTTGGGCATTTATTACTTGGACCGTATTCGCGATTTATTTACATAGCCGAACAAATAAAAAATTGCCCCCTGCAAATTCTGCTGTTGTGGCTTCTATTGGCTTTCTTATAATTTGGATATGCTATTTTGGGGTCAATCTGTTAGGAATCGGGCTACATAGTTATGGTTCATTTATATTAATGTCTAAAGAAAGTCTCTAACGAATATCAACAAAATAGAACGCATATAAAAAAATATAAAAAATTTGTGTAAGTCGGCGAGAGCCATATGAATCAAGTAGTGTAGTAATTCATATGGTTCTCACAAAAACCAAATGTATCTGGTTCAAATTTAACTTTTTTATTTAAACTTAACTTAATTTATTTAAACTTAACTTAAGAGAAGAAAAAGTAAGTATTTTTTTATAGATAGTTTCCATGGAAACTATCTATAAAAAAAATTAGATAAAATAACTTCGACCTTGTCAACTGATAATGAAAGAACAAAATCCGGGTAAAAACCAATACCTACTACTGGTAAAAAAATAGAGATCGAAACAAATAACTCTCGCGGTCCCGAATCAAAAAAATAAGAGTTTTGCGCATTAAAAAATTTGTATCCATAGAACATCTGGCGTAACATAGATAATAAATAAATAGGAGTTAATACCATTCCAATTGACATTACAAAAGTAATTAGCATTTTTGGGATTAAAAAAATTTTTTGGCTGGTAATTACTCCTAAAAAGACTATCAATTCTGCAACAAACCCACCCATACCTGGCAATGCAAGAGAGGCCATTGAAAAACTACTGAACATAGTGAATATTTTTGGCATTGAGATAGCTATTCCGCCCATTTCGTCGAGA
>MKEJ01067392.1:0-5000 GCA_001753735.1 Embelia ribes | reverse complement strand
GATCAATAATGTGAGTTAGTTTAATTTGATATACACAATAAACTCATTTTTTATGGAATTCTATATCTAATTTTATCAAATCAAATAAATCAATCCAATTTAAATTGGATTCGGATAGGCATACAAAAAAATTGTATTGTATATTTTGCATTTTCAAAAGAGAATTGTTTAAATCTTATCTTAAAATTAAAAAGTAAGAAGATTTTTTTGATGCGTTTTTAGAAATAAAATAATGGATACCTCATTACATTAAATTAGTATCATATATATTAGACTAAAATGTAAGACAAGTTATATGTGCATTTGTTTGCTTTCATATATCAGATATGATATAGGACATAAAGTATCATTAACCGCTTTTTAATTGTGGGTACATATGTATCCTTAAGAGACTGAAACGACTGCCATTATTTGTATCAAACCAATATCGATTCATACATGCTAAATCTTCTAATCGGTAATTGGGCCAAAGAAAGAATTTTAATTTAATTAATTGATGTCTATCAATATCTTTATTCTCATTCAAAAATTGACCACAACTTTGAAAATTATTCTCATTCCAAAATATTCTATTTTGATCCAAACTTTGTCTATTTTTTGAATGGAAATAAATTCGAATTCTTAATTCTCTACGACGTCTAGACGATAAAATATTTTCAGGGAAAGGAAAATCAGAATAATTATTTCCAGTTAGATGTCTTTGAATAAATTTATTAAAATCTTCCTTATCGGCATATCTTTGCTCTCGGTATCTTTGATTAGTACAACGCCTACTCTTATGAATTAATGAAATATTTATGGTTTGATGCATAATAAACTGTTCTGATTTTTTTACAGACAGACGAAGAGGTTCGATAATCAATATCCCCCTTTTCCTCAATTCTGTAAAAGTTAAATTCTTATTAATCAGCATTATATCAAGATTCATTTCTCTCCTTTGAATAGAGGATAGAGTTATTTTGTTTGGATTTTTCATTCTAAGCAGGAGACAATATACTTTGATATTATTGATCATTCTTTGATTCAAAGCACCATCCCATCTCAATTGAAAAAGTAAATATCTTTTCAGGAAGAAATCTAGTTCTGCTTCCGTATTGCTCTTGTATTGTTTTTTCTTTTGTAGTTTTTTCATGTCTGATTCTGAATAAATTTCTTCAATCTCATTTTCTTGATTTAAAAGAATAGATACAGGGTTTTCTTGGTTTTGCACCTTTGATCTAAGATCTCTTTGGTTTTCAGATTCTTTTTCTTTTTGCTTTCTATTGATGTTTTGAGTTTCACTAAGATTTTCATTTCTATTAAAATTAAAAAAAAGGAAGTTGTTTGGTATAAACCAGGGTTTCATTTTATATGCATTATAAAGTAGTAAAAATTCTGGGAAGAACCAAAGTTCCAGATTTGGTATAGGATGACTTAGTATTTCTGCATTCATTCCCATCCAATCCCATTTTTTTTTTTTTTTTGAGGAATTGCTTTTTTCATCTTGATGAACCATAAGATAAAAAAGGTTTTTTTTATCAATTTTATCAATTATTTGATAATTATAATTAGTATCCTCGGTCTTAGTATTTTGATTCTTGTTGGTATCGACCTTGACCCAGGCTTCAATATCTATTTTTTTTCTAAGACAAAAATTGATGATTTTCCAATCAAAATATTTTCGATCCGTATTTTTTTCCATATATATAATATCACTTTTGCCTAGAAAATTATTGATAGGGATATAGGTTAATCTATCAAATGTTTTTCTTTTCTGTGTGTTGTAATTATAAGAATTCTTTTGAGTCTTATTTACTTGGAATGGTGATCTATAACTATAAATGGATGGGTCCTCCTTCTTTTCATAATTAATAGATCTATAAGATAAAAGATTATATATATAGTATTTTTGAAAATTATCTTTCTGATTTGGTAATAAATATACTTTGTAATCGCTTTGTTTTTTATAATAACTTAATTGTTCTTTTTCATATGAATCCTCTTTCTTTAAATTTGTATCTTGAATTGTATGACATTGATTGGTGCTATTTTGCCACTTTTGTGCTATTAATTTAGACCATCTAATCTGAGATAAATGGTATTGATAATGACTTATTAACCAGTTTTTCCATTTATTTTTTTTCGAGTTCCGAAGTTTCTTAGCTTTGAATTCAGAATCAATTATTCCTTGTCTTTCAAAATAAGTTTTTATTGAAGTTTTAAGAAAAAGGGATGTTCCGTGATATTCAAGAATAGATCTTAACTTGTTTAATTTAAGAACTTGGATTTGTGACAATTTGTAAAATACATATGCTTGTGAGAAGGAGGATAATCCATCAACATTCTGTGAATTATTATTACTAATATTATAAAAGCATTTTTGTATAGTTGAAATAAAGTCAATTTTCGTTTCATTAGTTTTATTACCTTTTTCATGATTTTTTTTAATATTTAAAATGGGTTTATCAATAAGAGTTTTTCTTGATTCAAGAAAAAGTTTTGTATGCATTCTGGGAATATTAATCATAGATAGAAGTATATCTATGTATATCTTTTCAATGAAAAATCTTATAAAAAAAGAAAATTTACGAATTAATCGAGCGCTGCGCCTTTTTAATATTTGCCAAATAGTTTTTGGTAATTCGAATCTTTTAGCATTCGAACTACTTTTATTAGTATTAGGATTAACATTTATTCCTGGAATCACTTTTTTTTTTTCTTTTGTAATTTTTTCTATTTTTTTTCTAATTGTACTTGTTCTATCAGTTAGATCCTTCGTTTTTTTTTCTGTCAGTAAATAATTTGTCCAACTTGTAGATCTAATTTGATTCACGGATTCATGAATTATTTGATTACGCGTTATAGAACCTTTTTCTTTTTTCGTTTCGCTTGATTTATCTACTTCTTTCAATCTACTAAATAGAATTCTTTTTATTTTTGAGATTTCTTTTATTATTATTTTTAATAATAGAATACTTTTGCTAAACCATTTGTTTGTTTTTTTTGAGATAGTTAGAAAAAATCTTGTTCTTGCTTTTAAAACTTGTAGAATTAGAAAATATTTTTTTTTGAAGTTTCCAATTTTTTTTTCGAGTTTCTTTAAAATGGGTCCAAAAAAGGAAGGCCGTTTTCGGGGAGAACCAAAAGGAAGTTCAGTCTCCATTCCCCAAACTGTTAAAAAAGAAAAATCATCTTTTTGCCCTTTATTTTTCATTCTATCTATATAAGAAGACCCTAACTTAGATCCGTACCAAGGTTTTAGACAGAAAGGAAATAGTATTTTTATCTGAATGCCGTCTAGTAGCCAATTTTTTGGAAATTCTCTTTTTGATAATTGAACACCATTATAGGTGCATTTAATATGTATTTCTCTATTCCATTCCTTTAAATCCTCAGACCATTCAGGAAATTGCAATAGTAGTATACGGGCAATATTTTTAGCTACTATTAATGAAGGTAATAGAATATATTTTCTAAGAGTCGATTGAGTTATTAACATTAAACCTCTTACTGCTTGTGCGAATGGGATGGTATCCCAGGCTTCTGCTATTTCTATTCGTGCTTTTTCCTTTCTTTTGTTTTCTTCTTTTTTGTCCTTCTCTTTTTTTTCTTCTATATAATCTGAAATTTTGAGTTCTGTTCCCTCTCTCATCCAGTTTCGAAAAATGAGTTTCATTAATCCGGAGGTATCAAAAAAAAGAAGGTGTGGTTTGGATATTCTGTTCAAAAAGAGGAGAGAATGCGCATTTGCTTGAAAGAGTTCCCCAATAACTGTTTTACGTCTTTGTGCTCGCATAGACCCTTTGATTATGTCTCGACGAAAATCCGATTGTTGCGAATAGCGTATCAAAGCCACTTCGTCTGTTTTATCAGGATTTGTAATATCTTTATTATCATTATTTCGCCGATTATCAGTAAAAATCACTACACGTTTGGCTTTTCTTGAACGAATCTGATAATCAATGGGTACTTCTTCTTCACCCTCTCCTTCCTGTTGTTCTAATTCATTGATTAATTTGAATGACCATCGAGGGACGTTTTTACTGATTTCTTTTATTCCAATAATTTTTTTTTTTCTTTTTTTATTTTTAGTATCAGTTCTAATTGCATCGAATAAAAATTTTAAAAATTTTGTTTCCTTTTCGGAATCCATTCTTTCTTGTTCTAAAAAAAAAAAGGATCCTTTCAAATTAAAGTTTGATTCTCTTTCTCTAGCAAGTTGACTGATTAAAGTCAAGAAATACCTTCTTTTTTTTGATAATGTTTTTTTTTCAAATCGTTCTCTTTTCTGTTCCGATTTTCGGCGATCCGTATCAGTAAGAAAGAGAACATGAATTTTATTTCTTTCTATAAAGCTTTCTATTAAAATTTCATTTCTAATTATTCTAATTAAAGATGAAAGAAAATTTTTGATTCTTCCACGATGCGACCCATTCAAGAAAGGATCATATATTTGGTGCAAGTATTCTTTTTTATTCCCCTCATTACACAATCTAATTCTTTTTTCTAGTATATCAACAGAAATAGATCTTTTGTCTAAAGCTTCAATTCGATTTATCAACTCATTGTTTAGATTATTATTTTTTTCTTGATTCGTATAAACCCAATGATTGTATAATTCATCTTTTTCTATTATTGAGAAGGGTATCTTTCTTTGTATCATTTCCAAAAAAGTGGATAAACTCGGTGGAAACGAAAAAGATATTTTTTTTTTTCCATAACTTTGACATGTATAAAAAAAATATTGTGACATTTCATTTCTTATGGCATTTTCGAATCTATTATTTTTTATATATCGCAATGGTCGATTCCATCTATTATAATTGAAAAGAAGAGTTACAAAGGGTTTTTCAAACCAGAAGAGTTCTTTATTTTTATTTTCAAGTATTTTGAACTTCCAATTTTCTTCGTTCCTATCTAGATTCAAATAAAAAAAAGAAGCTTCATAAATTTGTCTATTTTTATAGTATGTCTTTTTAAGGAATTCATCTTTTGTTTTTTCCTTTCTATTCACTCGGCTC
>MKEJ01067390.1:0-10726 GCA_001753735.1 Embelia ribes | reverse complement strand
CTGAGTTGTATATGTTGAGACATATTGATGTGACAGTTGTATGTCTATGGATTACAGGGATAGATATTGTTGTATATTTGACAGGTACTGCAATAGGATGGTTTTTTTAGACATTACTGCAGTTATGCTGTCGAAATTTTCCTTACATTTTATTAGTGAATGATTAATTTATGGTTAGATGTTTTATGATTTGGGAGTGTTTTGGTTGTATTTCACATCGCAACCCTGGGTCCCGGGTGTTTAGGATTTGGGGGGCCGACACAAGCTACCAAGATTTATCTCACCTGCTTAAGCTCTGATACCAACCTATCGTACCCCAAATCCCGTAAAACCTATTGGATGAACGGTTTTCCTTTTTTAAAGAAAAAGAAAAGAAAAATATATAATTTTATAGAAATTCAAATGAAAAAGAAAAACAATGCTACTTTGCAAAATTGTCCAACTCTTAGTCTACAGCATTGCCTAATATCAGAGTACGCAAAGAAAATTTACACTATAGCTTACATACAATCTTTATATTAAAGCAAATGTAAACACCATTATTTACACGATAATAAAATAAGCGGCTTACTTGATCAACACCATAATAACATATATTACAACTTGTTATTGCCTAATACTACACTAGCCACTTAAGGCAACAACATAAAGTAATACAAAAATAAGATTCTACTACATTAACTACACTATGCCTCAAAAATAATACATCATGAATTTGAGGCTACAACACAAAATAACTAAGTCTTCTATAGCTTCAAAAATATATACATGAATCTGAAAGTGGCCTCAACAAGGTTCGTCACCTATCTCCTCACCCACCACGCAATTATAATACAAAATAAGAAAGAAAAATATACAAGTTAGGCTACTAAATAATATGATAAACGTGATGCTATACGGTGCCAATATGTATAAGGTGCAACATATAAGAGTGCATGCAGTGTTATATCCATGCTATGCAAACTCAACACCATTTGACACCACTACCAATACTGACTCAACACAACACACAAAGGTAGGAACTAGTTTTATAATCCGCCCTCCTCGCGGGACATAATTATAGAAAAATAATCACTAATCAGGTTTCCCGACTTTCAAGGTAAGTTTCCAAGCCTTCTCTTTGCTTTCAACACGTCAAAGGGAACACTTTTCCTAAAAAAAAAATAGAAAATAACTCAAATTCCCTGTGAATGCAACTCAACACATTTTCCAAATCCTACACTTTAAAATCTTCGATTTTAATTCAACAATGCCTTTAAATTCAACAAGCTTGTAAATTCACAATGATTTGAGCTTCATTGCTCCAACATATTTTCAATGCCAAATACATTCAACACCTTCGACACTTTCCATTTGAAAATCTACTCATTGAAATTCATTTCTAATTTCCTCATTCAAAGCCATTTCCATCAAATTCTCATTTTTCATCATAAATAACACTTTTGCTTAAATATTGACAATGCAACTCCAATCATGAATGAATGATATATAAATCACATAAATTTATTAGTAACACATATGCATGCTTATTCAACTCAATTAAGTTCTATAACTAAGAATTTACGTATACAATTCATAATTCAACACAACGAAACCGACACATAATTTACATGCAAAGGTACACACATAAACTCACACTTATATTATTATTTTGTAATCTATTCATACCTCACACAGTGCTAGACAACACCCGCAAGCCCCACGTCAAAAAGCCCTAAATCTCCACTTCTTCACCTTGAGATTTGATCTATCTATCGAACCCGGATCAACTCGAACCTACATATAAAAATGGTATACTCAACGCTAGGATAAAGAATATCACTTTAATTTTACATACGAAATAGGCATGAAAATTAAGGTATGATGAATGAACAAGATGAGGTTCATGACTGACCTCAAAATAATTACTATGCTCCGAGGATGAAGAATCTACAACTAGGAATCACTTCTGACCTCAGGAGCTAGATAAAATCACGAGCTAAAGATAAAGCTTCCAATTCACCCCCATCTCTCTCTTTGGCTCTTCGGAATTTGGGGAAAAGTGAAAAAGACGAGATGTGACATGTAGTCTTAAAGCACTTTTTTACACATTGATGTATCCAAAGCCACATCCAATGCCTCTGAGTTGACTGTTCGATGGTGGTCTGGTGATGGACGTCCAGTCGGATGGCCTTCGGACACAGGGGAAACACTTAGCAAAATTTCAAAGGTTTGTCCAACAAAGGGAACTCCGGCACTACTTGTCCAATGGCATGTCTGACTACTCATACCCACCGGACACCCTCCGGATTCGCCAGAACCTGTTATCTTTGACTAAGTGTCTACATCACTTTTATCAATTTAAACTGTTGAAAATTGATTTTAAAAGCATCTCACTTACGATAATACACTATATTATCATAACATTAACATATTCGCCATACCTCAAACTTGCCAACACAACCATAAAATAAGTCTTCTTACTCTAATACTTCTATAAGTATGCTAAGGCTTTATACTTGCTTCTATAATACGACATGAACTTTTGTTCTACAATAATACAATAATAATATTAAAGGCTTCGATAATATTATTATAAATGCAAAAAATTCACTTGGAATTTTTAGGACATTACCTAACCCGTATACATTTTTCTATGCACTTGTTCCTAATATATTTTATAGGTCTGGAGTTCGACTTGAGACATGAATAGCTTTGTGGAGGCTCAGAGGACTTGATTGCATTTTGTTGTACATTTATTGTATATAGATAATGTCACCTTATGTAGACGAGGCTTGGAGCATGTATATATGTCTTTTTCTTTATGCTCATAGCTCGATGATGTATAGAAAACTCGGGGGTTTGCAATCGTATCGGTATTGTATATTATTTTATTATAGATTTAGTACAGATATTTAGGTACGTTGTGGACTACTATTGTTGTTGTACATATTTATATTGTAGGCTATTGTCAGTTGTTGTAGATAAAAGATGGGTGGTTATTGTACTTTTCTTTATATCTTTCGTTATATATTGTTATTTTTGTCCTTTATCTATCGTCCCTAGATTTTATGGGGATTCGAGGCATGACACCAAGTAATGCACCATCAACAACCTCTTCTCAATAGATAAGAGAACGACACGGACGCCCATACATGATAACTACTATTATATGCGAATTATATCAAGCTCACATGCTCTTCCCATCCACTACAGAAATCAAGGACATATGCCCGAAGTATGTCCTCAATAGTATCTAATCAAATTTGCCATCCATCTACAAATAAAATACTATGCTCACTGAAAGATTAGTCCCCAAGGCCTTTTGGAGATCGACCAAAATAGCGAAACGCAATGAGGATCATAGTCTAACATAATAGAAATGGGAGCTCCATGCAAATGAATGATCCCATCAATATACATCTAACAAAGCTTCTTAATAGAGCCAGTAGTATGAATAGGAATAAAATAAGTAAATTTAGTCAAATGATCCATGACAACTCTGATAGCATTGCAACCATGTCTCGACTTTGGCAAACCCAAAACAAAGTCCATCGTAATTTGGTTCCACTTCCATTCGGGAATAGGTAACTAATGAAGCAACCCACTTGGATACTTGTTTTCAGCCTTCACTTGTTAACACGTCAAACATCATGAAACAAACTCCGCCATATCTTTCTTTATAACGGGCCCAAAAAATGATGAGACATATTATGAAATATATTTGTGCCACCCGGACGAACTGCTAAATGCAATTCCTGAAGAACCTTATCTTATATAGAATTAGGAATGAAAAGAAGAGTTTGGAAATGTAATCAGCCATCATAAAAAATGGTCCACTTATCAAGACCATGATCAGAAAGAATACAAACACGATATGCATCGGATTCGTCATCAACACATTATGCCTCCACAACAAGAGTGATCAAGGTTGGTTAGACCTCAAATGTAAACAATGTCGTGCTTCTTTCCCCCGTCACAATGCATTCCAACCTCCACTTATTTAACATACTCAACATCTCCCACTCATTTATCACAGGAAAAGTGAGAGTACCCCGAGTCTTATGGCTTAATGCATCTGCTACAACATTACCCTTCTCAGGATGATACTCTAGATCAAAATTGTATTGATCTAAGTATTCCATCCACCTCATCTGATGTATATTCAAGTCATATTATGTAAAGAAATACTTGAAAGATTTGTGATCACAAAAGACTTCAAACTTTTAACCGTACAAATAGTGTTGCCAACACCTCAACGGAAACACAATGGCACTAAATTCTAAGTCATGAGTAGGATAATTTTGTTCATGAATCTTCAATTGTTAGATGGCATATGCAACTAGACTCTCTATCTGCATCAAAATACTCCCCAATTCCTTTTTAGAAGTATTACAATAAATGTGTTTCTTTGCTCTGGAATGGTAAAAATAGGAGCTGATATCAACAACTCCTTTAAAATAAGAAAAGACTCTTTGCATGGTTGGTTCCACTGAAACTTAACTTCCTTCGAGTGAGTGTCATAATAAGAGCTGCCAAATGTGAGAAACCGACGATAATATCCCGCAAGTGTTAAGAAGTTACAAATCCTAAAAATAGATTTAGGACATTCTCACTCAGTAATAGCTTCAAGTTTAGAAGGATCCTCTGAAACTCCCACCGCCGAAATAACATGCCTGAGAAAACAAACCTCGGGCAACCAAAACTCAGACTTAGAAAACTTAGCATAAGTACTATATTCTCGAAGTGTAAAGATGACAATACAAAGATGCTCACGGTGAGCCTCATCCGAAGGAGAATAGACAAGGATATCATCTATGAAAACTACCATAAATCGATCAAAGTAAGGTTGGAAAATACGATTTGTCAAGTCCATAAAAGCTACTGGTGTATTTGTAAATCTGAAGGGTATGACAAGAAACTCATCATGACCATAACGAGTATGAAAAGCTATCTTCTCAATATCTTCAGCCGAACCCGTAATTGATGATAACCAAAACGTAAATCAATCTTCAAAAAGAATCTTGAACCTCACAATTGATCAAAGAGATATCGATCCTCAGTAATGGATATTAGTTCTTGATGATTACTGTAACACCCCAAAAATTTTAACACATTTGGTGTAATTAGTCAACCGAGGACCCAAAAAAGGATGAAAATGATCTTTTCAGGAGCTAAAGAAAGGACTTACAGAAGCTCCCATATTCATAATCCCTAAATGTGGAAAGGGATATATAGTGCATTGAGATGTATCTCGAGACAGATTATAAGGTGTTTTGATGCAGACAGAACGAATAGTAGCATATGCGTCTTGTCGATACATGGATTATAAGGTGTATTGATTAATCATGAACTGAACTTTCCCACGCATGACTTGGATATAGCGGCAATAGTTTTTATGTTGAAGATTTGATGGCACTATTTAAGGTCTTCTCAGACCATAAGAGTTTAAAGTACATTTTCACTCAGAAAGACTTGAACTTGAGACAATGGCAGTGGATGGAGTGTTTGGACTAGTATGGTTTTGAGCTACAATATCACCCTGGAAAGACAAATATGATGGTAGATGCTTTAAGTTGGAAAACGAGATGTACGGTGGCTAGTATTACAGTAAATAAATGGGATATACTTCAGACGTTGGGAGAATTTAGATCAAAGATGGTGGAGATTAAAAGACGTGTAACCTTGTGTTCATTATAGTTGCAGTCAATGCTTAGAGAAAGCGTAATTGAAGCATAATGTAATGATGAATAGTGTGAAAAATTGCTAAAGAATGTGGAAGAAAGCCCGAAAGTTTAGAGTATTGGTGAGAATGGAGAACATAAACACTTAGGACGTTTATTTGTGCCAGCAGTAGTAAGAGAATGAGTGTTATGAGAGTCTCATAGCTCCCCACTTGTGGAATATCCTAGGGGAAATAAGATGTTCCATGACCTAAGTAGATAATTTTGATGGCCAAAGATTAAGAAAACTATAGCAAAATATGTGGCAAAATGCCTAACATGCCAACAAGTTAAGTTGAAACATCAGCGGCCAGGTAGACTTCTGCAGTCATTAGAAGTACCAATCTGGAAATGGGAGCATATTGCAATGGACTTCATGATCAGATTATTGAAGACAAGGTAGAAGAACGATGTGATAGGGGTGATTGTGGACCAATTTACGAAGTCAGTCAATTTATACCAATAAACAAAACTGATTCAGTAGAGATTTTATTACATCTTTACGTACAAGAGATTGTGCAGTTGCATAGAGCTCTTTAGATGATAATATCTAACCAAGATAGTCAGTTCACTTCTCAGTTTTGGAATGACTTACAGAAGGCCCTAGGGATGAAGTTGTCAATGAGTACGGCATTCCATCCACAGATGGATGGAAAAATGGAAAAGACTATATAAATGCTTGAAGATATATTATGAGCATGGGTGTTAGACCTAGATGGTAGTTGGAAAGATCATATTTCCTTAATCAAGTTTGTGTACAACAACAATTACCATTTAAATCACCATTCTGTTGAATGGAAGCTGGAGATACGACCTTGATAAGTCAAGACTTTGTAAGGGAAACCATAGAAAACGTAAAGTTAATAAAAAAAATGATTGAAAACAGTGTGCAGCTAGCAAAAGAGTTATGCTAATAGACAATGAAGACCCTTGGAGTTTGCGGAAGAAGAATACGTATTTCTCAAAGTGTTCCCCAGGAAGGGTATTAAGCGATTTAGAGCAATTGGAAAGTGTCATCCTGATACATCGGGCTATGTCAGATTCTTGAACATGTAGGAAAGGAGGATTATCGATTAGCCCTACCATCTCAGCTAACAAATATATACTCCATGTTTCATGTTTCGATGCTATAAAAGTGCATTCCACATCCCACACACGTTATCGATTTTTTTGGACTTGATGCTAGAACCAAATGTATCAATTGAGGTGCGACCAATGCTTATTCTAGACTGTGAAGAATGAGTGATAAGAGGATGGGTGATTCCATGAGTGAAAGTTTGATGCAAGTATGGTAATGTTGAGGAAATGACTCAGGAACGTGAAACTGAAATAAAGATGAAGTATCCGGAACTTTTTGGTTATTAAGGTACTTCTTCATGATTAATGTTGTGGCAAATTTTGAGGACAAATTTTTTTTTAACGGTAGAGAGCTATAACACCCCAAAAATTTTAACATTTGCTATAAGCAGTCAACCTGGGAATAAAGGAGGTGAACTAATCATATTTGGCAAGAAAAAGAATGATTAAGCATTTGAGAAACTTTTCATGGCTTGATAGTGCTCGAACCTTTTGGCCATATCTCCTAATATATTATAATAGTTTTGGAAAGGGGATTCAATTTTCTATACCTTTTGTGTTTTGAGAAAATAATTTTGGGAGCATATAAGTCGACTGATTTGGATATTAAGTTGACTGATGTAGAATTAAGTCAACTAGTCTGATCGGTGATAGTTTTAAAAAATTTGACAAATATCCCATTTGGGACACGTGTTACCCTATAGACTTGGCTATTTGGGTGTAAAATACCCAAAAACACCTAGGTGCTTTCATATATACAACATATGAATTGTTAACATGCCATTTGTTTAGAAGAAAAAGGTGTACACACAACCTACTAGCATCAAGTCCAACCTATACCGCATTTTTTAACATCAAACGAGGTAAGGGGCCTCTGTCTTCTTTGGTTTTATTATAAGGCATGGAGAAATTTATGGTTTTAAGTTGAAAACAATTCGAATTTGAGGAAATGATAATGTTTTCATAGATACAAATCATGTTTTGCTAAAATCTTGATTATGACTTAAAAGAGCAACTGCATATTTGATTAAGTGGCTTTTTTGGAAGCTTTTGATAATGGAATTATGAGATTGGAAATTAGAACGAGCAAGAAAATAAAATGTCTTTAAGTGGAGCAGGGAAATCAATCGGCTGGTTGCCCATATTATTCAACTGATTACTACGGGCATAGCCAAAAAACTAAGTATTTTGTGATATTTTCCAGCTATAGAAGCCTTTTTTGAAACACGGGGTTGGGAAATTAAGTGATGCCTTGCTGGACCAACATAGTATGTAAAGAAGAATCAAGTGTAAAGTCGATATAAGCGTATTAAAAGCTATAGGTTTGGGTTAGTTACGGGCAATAGGACCTACAATAATTAATCTATGCTATTTTTGTGCTATTACATGTTGACGAGCAGGGTTGTGTGCTCTGTGATGTGCATTGTCGTAAAAATTATGTGGCATTTATGTGATATAAATTTTTTTTTTGGAAATTTCAAGTAGATAGTGATACATTTTTAACATAAATTTTTTTTATAAGATTTAAATTAAAATTTTAAATAGATTGGAAAAAGAATGAAAATAAAACTAAATATGTATACAATATCAAAGTGAAATGCGTTATAAAAGAGCAATTTAGGCCTCACATTAGTAGACTTTAGAAGAAAGGTACAAAAGAGTTAAATCATATGTTTCTAGTGTGTTCAAAGCAAAACTTATTATAGATTTAAATTTATAATGCACAATAGCAAAGAAAAATGAGAAAACACTAATTACTATTTGTGCATATCAATATTATAAAATCAAATTTACAATACACAACAGCAAAAATCGAAAACGACAAAAAAAAAAAAAAATTGACTTGCTAAGCTTTCAACTTGTTACCTTATGATAGTATTTGTCTCATTACTCCAATTTGGACACATTATTACACAATATATCTCTGATGATATATATATATCAAATTTAATTATTCAAAATATATAAACTTAATATATGTATGTGTATATATATATATATATATGTATACTTATTTTAGTTAATACTCGTCCATAGTCAAGGGTCAATTGCCGCACTCCTCCACCCCCAATTATACATAGATCAGTCTTTGCTATAGTCAAATTAGCACACAATTTTAGATAAAAATAAAACAAAAATATTTTTAAAATTTAAATGATATACAAATAGCAACACTACCCCTATTAAGTTTTGTTTTTTTTTTTTATACCTATTGATTATATGTGGGTTATAATTGGTAATAAGTTGTACTTTGTATTGAATTAATATACAAAAAAGGAAGCGCACCAAATATTTTTGGACACTCCAAAAAATGATTTGCATCACGTATTTGTAGACGGAGGAAATAATATTTTGAGCAACCTTTTCCGATTCCCATTGCGTTCGAACACGATGACAAAAACGTTATATCATATTTCATAGTCGTTTTTTGGTGGTTTTGAAAATATGATATTATGGTTTATATATCCGATGATTTTTCAGGGGAAAAGATCTTTGTGTGATCATATGGACGAGACCGTGAATTACATAAGGCATATGAAAAAGAAGATCGAAGGGCTGAGCAAGAAAAGAGACGAGCTAAAAAGATCGTCGAACGCGGTAATTATATACGTGGGATCAAAATGTTTGCCAGGCAATTTTAATGCAACGGAGCCGGAGGAAGAAATCTCTAGTCGGGATATTCAAATAGTTGTGAGCACTGGCCTAAACGCTGACGTGGCTCTTTCGAGATTGCTTCATGTCCTCGTTCGAGAAGGGCTGGATGTAATCAGTTTCACTTCCGCAAACATGAATGAAAGATTAGTCCACACTATCGAATCGAAGGTATTGCTGATCAATCGATTCATTTCCACTTACGGTTCATCTAAGGATTTATGCTGATCAACGAGTTGTGAGATTGACTCAAATTTTAGTGCACACGGAGCTCGAGGGGTATTCTACATTGAATTATTATTATTATTATTATTTTTTTTTTTTTGGCTGAGGACCATGGATCGTCGGACCAATATGAGTTTTGTCCAGGCGAACATTTGAAAGTGGTTATCATAGAAGGATGGTTGGAGTTTAGTCCAGGCAAAACATTGACAATGACAGATGTTGGGAGTTAGTACGGACGAATCATCCAAACAAATGTCCCAAGATCGCCATTGTCAAAGTTTTGTCTCAAAAAAAATCCTATCGTCCAGACGATCTTGCTCTCAGCTAAAGAAGTACTCGATTCAATATTATAACCCCTCAATCTTTGCATGCACTCGGACTTGAGTCAAAATTATTGGTTTGGAGGCGTTTGCAATGACTCGCGTCCATCGATTGATGGGAAAAGGGGAAAGTAACTAAATTACCTCCAAAATATTGTCATGGTAGATTTTCTAAAATTTCTCAAGAACTTTTTTGTAATTTGTTTTTCTTTTTAAGATAGTTCCTAGCTAACTGGTCAAGTTATTTTCTAACAAATTTGGGTTTCTCTTGCACAGATAAGTGAAGGGAGGAGCATCAACCCATATGAGCTACAAAGGAAATTAAGATCTTTAGTTGGCTAATCTTTGTATATGATCTTTTTTTTTTTTTCTCTCTTTACTTCCCTTTTAAACTTTTTTATCTCCTTTTTCTTGAGCAAATTGAGGCTTTTAAGTTATTTATTATTATTTTTTTTATTTATATGAAAGTTAAGGTGAGGGAGCTACCCATACCAAGGTGAGATATCAAAATGGTACTACAGATAGCCTATCAAGGGGGATTATCAGCATATGTACCAAAAGTCTCAAACCTAGGCTTTTTAAGTTAAATATTATTGACCGTTTATTAATTTTTATTTATTTATTTTTAAACCAAAAGAGAGGTAGTAGTACTCTCCAATATATATTCCTCGAAAGAATCATCGTCATCATTCAAACCTTAAAAATCGCAATAGATTAGGGGTAGGTTAAATGGAACAGAATAAGACATCA
>MKEJ01067388.1:0-15466 GCA_001753735.1 Embelia ribes | reverse complement strand
TTTTTTTTTCTTTTTTTTTTTTTTTTTTTTTTTTTTTTTTTTGCCTCATATAATAAAAGTATAATGTTGGGTATACCTTCAAGTAAGAGGACCAGTTTGTCCAACTTAGGAGTATTGGTCCTTAATTGAAAAAAAAAATTCATTGTGCAAATTAAATTTGATATTGCATTTTGTTTGTTATGGATAAATTTGAGGAGCTAAGTGTGTAATTTGGGCAAGATCCCAATGTGAAAGGAATATTCCTCTTTTGTTTTGGGTACTGATAGGTAGATGGGGTGGTGGTGGCACATTTGTTTTATTTTTTTACTTTTAGGAATTATATTTTGTACAAAAATATAAATATTTTGACTAATCAGTTATGGTAGAAAAATATTTTGGAAAATTTTAGAGTAGAGCTTGTGAAGCTAAAGTTTTGTTTTTTAGAATAACTAGAGATCTTTTTTGACGTGGGATTGATTGTTATTTTGATATTCTCCGTTTAATATCAAAATTCTAGATTGGGTATACCTTATTACTTTATTTTGTAATTTTATTCTTACATCTATTTGCGATTGATATCTCTATTAGTTTGATTTATTTTGTAGGTGTGTATTCCTGTGATTTTTTACTCTTTATTTGGAGATCTATTTCCTCGTTATACCGTTATAATAGTTCGGATTTTTTTTGTTATAGCTGACGTTTATACTGTCACGCCAAATTTACCATAGAATATGAGAACAACCTTATCGATATTGATTGTTCCATTTCATATTATTCGAGAAAGAATATATATGCGTTTAGGTTCTCAACTTATAAAAGCATCAACCTCTAATATTTCGGAAATCCCTGTAGAATGTAGTAAACGATGCAAATACATTGAAAGCCTCGTTGTGATTAGAATGAAGTGATACTGACACTTTATCAATTATCATAAATGATTTCATTTATAGCAAGTGTCGAGCTTGACGATGAATAATTGCCTCTTAATGGACATATTTGTGATCCAAAGAACTGAAGGTGTGATTGCTATATACAACGTACCGAGTTACAAATACAATGGAAATGGCAAAAGTTGGGCTTCCTCGTTAGTTGTTGCAATGTTGTTCTTGTGCTTTAAAGACCTATGATGGCACTAAAATAAATTTATTAGTTCTACCCATGTACACCATCAATCTAGAAAGAGAGTACATTCTAAAGGGGGTCGTATCTATGTTAAACATGTATTGGGCATAAATACTCCAAAAATACTATCCGATATGCCATATGACGAGTCCAAAATGCCATTTGACAAAAAATAAAATTTTGTGTTGCTGCCCAGGATCGAACTGGGGACCTTTAGTGTGTAAGACTAACGTGATAACCACTACACCACAGCAACAGCTTTTGCTCTCTTTTGATTTCGTAAATAATTATACTTTCATATAAATAGCAGCACTAATTTCACACAACCATGTAATTAGTTAGCAACAAATGATTAGGCAGTGAAATTAACCTTTCTCTTCACAATCTAAAGCTACACCTTACAAACTAAAACCTAACTCATCCGAATGTGCGGTGTGGGAGCAAGAATGAGAGATTGATTGTGAGAACATCATACTTGTAAGTTAGAAATTTGATAGTGGGAACGAAAGCTGTGAAAACATCACACGAGAATGAAAAATTAGATAACTTAATATCAAACCCCCAAAAACTACTACAAAAAGCAAAATATAGAGAAATACTAAACAAGGATTCCTAAATGTAGCAAATGAACTATGAAAAATACAAAGAGTGTTGAGCAAATACTCAGCCATTAAATTTATAAATGTAGCAAATGAACAATAAGTTCAATTTAAAAATTGCTTAATCAAATGAAATCCTTTTTTTTTCATCTAAATCTTTTGATGTCATATTAACCCTTAATGGGAACTTATTATAAACGATTAAGAACTCATTATTAAACCAAAAATTTAATAATATTTTATGTTTCTACAACCTGTAAATTCGAACATGTTATATATTGAGAGTAAAAAATAAAATAAAAGAACTATATCAATTATATTTATCAGAATTCATTGGACCAATACTTATCTCAAAAGATTTTCAATAACATTCAAAACTTAAAGAAAACAAATAAACTTTTATAGAAATTCACCCAACTAATTTAACAACTAATCACTGAAACAGAGCAACGTAGCTCAGGAGAGAGAGAGAGAGAGAGAGATTGTTATCTCTGATCTTCGATCAACCCAAAGATGAAAACCCTAATTTCTAACATACAAATTCTCCATTTAAGCCCTCAATTTTGTTCTCCAAAGTTTCTTTACCATAAGAAAGATCCCATCTTGTTCAGCTTATCCTACAAAAAATTGATTTTTCACCCTAAAACACTGGTTTTCTGCTCTGCCACGTCATCAGACTCGCTGAGTTTCAATGGATGGGACGATCCGAGACTCAGTGGCGGGTCAACTCACCCGGGCGAGTCGACCCTGCTCAAGAATCTCCTCAACTCGCTAGGAATTGATCAAAAGAGGTACATATTTGTGTATCTTTTAGGGTTTATCTGTGCTCTAGCTGTTTCCAGGATTCGGGTTTCTTCGATTATCGTTTTCCCGGCTTGTGCTACTGTTTTTGCGGTTGGGTTTTTGGTTGGATTTGTAAATGGGGGGCATTTCAATGAATTGAGATTAATTGGGAATAATAAAAGATCGAATGATGAAATTTTTAGGGTTTGGATTGAGAAATTCGGAAGTTTGTTGGGTTTGTTTGATGGGTTTGATAGTAAAATTAGTAATTTGAAGATTAATATTGAAAAGGGAATCGAGAGCAAACGTGTTACGGTGGATGATTTGGAAAACTATGTTAAGGTCATTGAATCAATCGGATTATCAAGTTTGGATGCTAAAAGTGTTGTTCAAAGTTGTGTCGATAGTATTTCAATAGAAAAAGCAGAAGTGGGAAAGATTTCGAATCAAAAGTCGAGTAAGATGAAGAAAGAAGTGGGTGAAAGTGGGATTGGTTTTTTCAACTTTGTTGGTAATTTATTCCGAGAAACTTCGGTTAATTCTAAGCCTAACAAAATAAAAGATCATAATAAGGACTTGGCAAATTTAGACATGAATGAAAAAGGCCAAGTTAACATTAACATTTTGGGCCCTGATATGGTTCGGAAGAGGACAGAAAATTTGGCAAATGAAGTTAAGTTTTCGAATAGGAGCAGTGACACTGAAGGAGGTTTCAAGAGTGGGAAAAATAGTTACCATGGTAATAGATTGAGATTTGTAAATAGTCAAAGGATTAATGTGAAGATGGGTCCTCGTAATGAATTCGAGAGTTGGGCATCGAGTGATAACTTTCTTGATTCTGTCGATTTTTGTGTCGATTCGGAGAATTTGGAAACTGAGACTTTCAGAAAACAAGAACAAATATTTGGTAAAATCAATGGAAAACATTGGTCTAGGCATAGTTTCGATGACAGAGAAAAGGAGCCGTATGTACCTCATAGTGAAGAGGAGGACAGAATGAGTTTTGATGATGATCCAAATATGGTTAGTTACCCATACGAGCCAAAAATGAATAAAGGTCCTTTTCCATCATCATCAGTCTCGAATGACATTGTGTTCAATGAGTATCTTATGGAAGGTAATACCCTATTAAAGGAAGCAAGGGAATGTTTAAGGGATAAAACCAATGATGGAAAAGTAGAAAGTCTATTGTACGACGCTGCAAATTTATTCTCGAAAGCTATAGAGATGAAGCCTATGAGCTTGTTGGGTGTCGGCCAGTTGGGTAATACTTATCTTCTTCATGGAGAGCTAAAATTGAAAAGGAGTCGTAGACTAAGAGCTCTACTCGCAGAGAGCGATGAGATATCAGTTAAAAGAAGGGGTAAGGTATTCGAAGGAATTGATGATCGGTTTGAAAGAAGAGATAGAATTGCTTCACTGTTAATTCGTGTTTGTGAAGAGTGTGAAGAACTACTCATTAAGGCTGGGAAAAAGTATAGGTTGGCATTGTCTATTGATGGAAATGATATGAGAGCCATGTATAATTGGGGCCTCACTCTTTCTTTTCGTGCACATTTGATCGCAGATATTGGGCCGGTAAACATCATATTTAACAAGAGTAACATGAAATTTTCATTTCGTTTAGAATATGTCTTACAATTTGTTGAAGTAGAATCAAGGGTTCATGTAGGATTGCTTCTGCTTTTGTTTGTTCAAATACGATACAAAATATGTTGGCTCTAGAAATAAATAATGTTATTTTTACCTGTTTTCTTAAATAATAGCACAAGGAGAAAATTATAAGGAAATACTAAGCATACTAAGATTAATTATTTAATTGAGCAATCTCCTTGCGTTATTTAATTCAATGAATTTCTATGGTTAAGCTAATTTTGATAAATTTCAGGAGGCGGCTTTTGATGCTGACAAGGTTTTCTTAGCTGCAATAGACAAATTTGATGCCATGATGTCAAAAAGCAATGTTTATGCTCCTGATGGTAGGTGTCACAGGGTCAATTTTTCCGCCTGTGATGGAACTAAAGAGGGGTTTCGTGGCCCTTTTTAGTCTCAACCAAACACAACACGCACACCAGTTTGCACAACACATACACAAAAACAGTTTACGGGAACAAAGAACAACACCCAATTTATAGGCCAAAGCCCAACCTTTTTATTCCGCAATAACAAGGATACATATATAAGTGTTTTTACAGACTGAACTCAGATAAAAATTGTCTAGAAACGCACAACTATGCCATTTATATCATATGGCAGTTACAAAATAGTCTCCTAACAATGCCACATGTTGGCATGCAGTTTGTCCAACAAAACTGCCATGCTATGCGGTCACAAAGACAGCCAAGGAGGGTAATAACTGCCTCATGTCTGAATGCCATCAGTTATGTGTCCAAACACACACATACACGAATTTTACAAGTCAAAACAATGTCCCAACGGATTTGCCAACATCAGTAAATGCCACAAACTGTCCATATAGCAAACTGCCATCTTGACAAGCAATTGTAACCACCAAACTGCATGTAAGTGCCCTTGTAACCGATGTCAACTAAACATTTAGGCCACACTACATTATACCCAGCACATACCCACGAAATGCCAATATAATTGCAACAAGTACTCATAACACCTTGCCATCAAATGTCAAGTTTTTGTCCTACCCTTTGTGTGTCTATCAATGTTGTTGTCCAACTTGCCAACCCGTGTCAATGTCATTCAAATCTGATTACCCAATGAAGCTATCCAACAAGCCTCAATGCCATGCCACGACCCAACACCGTTGCAAAGCCATTCGCATGCCATGACACCGATGCACAATGCAGTCCGCCATGTCGTGGCCCGTCATCCGTCTAAGGGTCTAACAGTAGGCTATTTTGCTCCTTTTCATTCCCAAAATTTGTTCGTCTTATTCTGATGTAAATACGATTTCAATGTAGATGCATAATACCATTCTTTTGATAAAAATGCAGCGTTGTTCAGATGGGGTATGGCATTGCAGCAAAGGTCTCGACTTCGCCCGAGAAACAAGAGCGAGAAGGTGAAGCTATTGCAGCAAGCGAAGAGGCTTTACGAGGATGCACTTGATATGGACTCGGATAATCTGCAGGTGAGAGAAGCTTTAGGTTCATGCATATCTGAACTCGATTTTAGAAGCTATTAGATTTTGCTGTTAAAATATCTTAAAGAAAGTACCGAGGCCTGATTTTTTTTTTTTCAGAAAGAGATGTAATAATTGTCATATGACAGATTTGTAAAGGGGTTCAAACTTAATTTGTGGTATGGTTGATTAATATACGAAGAAACTTGGTTAATTTTTGTTCAAACTCAATTTGTGGTACGGTTGATTAATATACCCAAAAATCTTGGTTCATTATTAGAACATGAAATGCAGCATCTGTCTAGTGATGTTACCGCTGTGTTTAACCGCATATTAATAGCATTAAGGAAACAAACTAGGGGAGTTGTTTCAATAGTTTGCTAAATGGTGTTCTGTACAATTAGATCAATACACACCAATGAGTGAAACAAACTCTGAAGCAATCTAATGGGGCTAAACCCTGAGCCCCGGCTGGAAAGAAGTATTACATATGAGATATTATTAGAAAATAAACGTACCAATATAACGTTAGGGTTTTGTAAAAGTTTGGTCTCAAAACAGCAGCTTCGATTGGATTTTGGTTAAGCAAACTCCCGGCTATGCAATGTATCCAATGCTACTACTTGACCAATTGATCTAAATCAATAAGTATCTGCAGCACAGAGAAAAATAATGATCAGTATATCTAACAAAAAAGTATTTGAGGAAATTTTAAATGGCTAAACGCCATTAAAAACTCAGAATTATGCTTCTGGCTTGTCGTTTTGGTGAGAATGCGTAAATTTGTTTCGAAAAAAGTAAGTAAAATGGGTTTATCCACGATGATGGTTCCCATTGTTATAGCTTTTACATCTCAGCCATTGAGTTTGTTGCACGAAATGATGGTGCACATCCAAGTCGTTAGTTACAGGATTGTCGCACGAAATGACGGTGCACATCCAAGTCGTTAGTTACAGGATTGTCGCATGCATCGAGTAAGATTCTATTTCGTAATTTGTTGCTTAGGTTTGTTTCCATCTCCAGAAATAGGAATAACTGAAATGGTAGCGTGCCTAAAATTCTCACTTCTATTCACAGAACCCGAACCCGAGAAAACTAGAATACATCCTGCTACAGAAAAGTCTTACAATAGAAAAGAACGAACCCATAAACAAATTTTTATGAAGCCAAAATTCCAAGAGTGCATAATTGCGCTCCACATAAACTAGTGCATTCTTCACCAACAAACAAGCTCGTAATCGAAATAGCAACAGAATGCTGCAAGCTACATAATTTGAGCTTCAAATTCATATAAATCCAATATCACATCAAAACCAGTACATTAAAAATATAGTAGTTCTATAAAGATTGTGACACTCCAAAGTTTAAAATCTCAATGCAAGACCATCCACAAGGATTATAACAATACCATTCTGATACAACACTAGTAAAATGTACACCAGCATAAAAGATGCAGAAACAAGGGGGTAAATAGGATACAAAATAATAGAAACTCAATTTACTCAACCGTATCATAAAATTAAAGCCCGAATGATGTCCCTCTCAAGTAGAAGGCTCAGGCTCAGGTTCAGGCTCAGACGCACCAGAAATTTTTTGTTTAGAGCCAATGGTAGAGCTACTAGAGGTGGCCCCTTTTGTAGGTTTCTCATCTTTAGGGTCTTTTTTCTTAGTTTCTTTACCATCCTTCGGATCTTGAGCATCCTTGGCAGGAGCTGGTGGAGGCGGTACCATGTGTGGTGGCGGTGTGTGCTTCAATTTCACCAAAATATGGCGCATTCTTGAGAGATCAGTGGGTTTTCCAGGCTTAGGTCCTTTGATGATTGTGATTCCGGGCTTCTTCTCTTGATCCTTCTTACCTCTCTTCTTCTCAATGTTTGGAACCTCGTGAGGAATAAGCTCTCCTATTGCTTTCCAATATTGTTTATCGGCAGTTTCATGGAACGCCTCTTGAGTGGACAAATATTGCTGCCGCAAATGAAAATACAATGTTAATAAGGAGGTAAGAGACAGAATAATAAAGTGAGCACCTCTTCAAGGGTCTACCTTCTCCCTTTCTCTGTTGCTAGTCTTATTTGTCTCGATATTGAGCTTTCGTTTCTCATAGAAAGCAATCTTATACTCTTCAGCTTCCTCAATAATCTTATTTAGCAGCTCCTTCTCCCTCTTTTCTTTCTCCTCGAGCCGTATAGCATTTTGTCTGTACCAATTCAGTTGAAACATTTTAGTGTAAAAGAGATTAATGATGCTTTTTTCGAGTTCCTTCAGAAATACTAAACATGATGGCACTTACTCATCAGACGCCACCAAGTTCAATTTATTCAACTGGCTAGTAGCTAAAATGGATAAATTCTGAAAATTGAAGCAGAGAAACGAGGCAACAAGAACATGTAGGACATAAAGACAGTTCTCTCCAATGACAAGTACATCATCGAAAGACCATTACGATTTCAACTACCGTTACTTTACTTCTTGGAATCAACTTAAAATTTACCACATTCTACCAGTTGCAGTCTACCCATACTTAACTTATTAATAAATTCAACAATCATAGAGAACTTCAAAACAACATCCTCCGGCTAACCAACGCAACAGTTGCTATGTCAAAATTTTCCAATTAGAGTCAACTATGAGATCATGAAAGTTTTATCATAGTTTCTTTGGAATCAGGGTTGTATACCCTTACCAGTTGAAAAATGGTCTTCCTACAGTATCAAAATAATTAACCATCAACCTTATACAACTGTTTGTTTTCAACTTTTCAGGTATCTTTTACATGGAGACCAATTCAAATCAACCGGTATAAATCTAAATCCCATCAGTTACAGTACCAAGTTTAGTGCTAGACATACAGAGAACAGCCTTAGATCTATTTAACTTCATAGAGCCGCCAGAAGAAACTGTGTTAAATAATTATCCCTGGTGCCATTATGAAGCTAGTGAAGAATAAGACCATGACCATGGAGTAGTTGAGAATCACCTAAACCATGACCACAAAAACCAATTCTAAGCAATCCATCATTACACCTGCAGACACCCTATCAAAACATAAAACATGTATTAACAAATACACCTGAAGAAAAAACGCCAAACCCTACTGAATTCAACAAACACTTGACCTTCTTATTCTTTACAACAAACTAGCTAACTATGAATTGCTTGAAGAGAATCTAACCACACAGATCGAAAGACACTAGAAGCCCATTTGAACTGAACAGGCATGAAACGCACTCGTAATAATCAGACCTTGAGCTAGATATACAATCAGTCAAACAAAGATCGGCGGAATCAATAGCCAATTCGCAATAGAGGAATCTATTCTACAAACGTAGCAGTATTAAGCATCACTCCTGGATAAATATCTAAAATATGGAGTAGGATCTGTCATAAAGCATCTAAAACTTAAACCACTCAATCACTTCTAACCAACCCATAACAAAATGATTGGACGAAACAAATCAAAGTAACAAACCCACAAAAAGCAATGCAATATCAAATTCGCCTTCCATACAGCCATGAAACAAAGTTGACTTTGTTCGAACAAAATCTACTATATATATAGATAAAAAAGAAATTCTAAAAGCCTGTTTGAACAATTGAACTTCATAGAAATTACAACTGCTCATAAACCAAAGAAAGAAGAATCAGTTCAGAATGTAACAAGAAGCCCCGGATCCAGCCAGTATATTCATCAGAAAGATGATTCACATGTCTACAATTATGTATCAAAACCTATAGAAACGCCCATGTGGTTAGATCCTAGCAATTTTCATATTTTAGCAAAAAGATCAAAATAGGCACCAACAGCGTATATCATCGACTACGCATACAAGTACACGAATTAACCGAACCCGAGCCCCTAATGAGCCGAGTCGGGGGTTATTCAAGCTTATTTATCTAACTAGCCCTATTTTGTTGTTCAAGCTCGGCTCATTTAGTAAATGAATAAGCCCAAGCCAATCCTTTTACGAGCCGAGCCCAAATTTGTTCATAAACAGCTCGGATCATTTGCATTTCTACCCACCACGCTTTAAATTTTCATATGAGTAGATACTAAATTGTTAGAAACAGATTGAGGTACAAGTTGCAAGGACGAACGTATGAGTTTGCTAGGGTGTTAGAGTATCCTAATTTAAAAGAAAATTGCATGGTATTAATTTTTAGAGTGAATTTTTTTTTTTATGCATTTTTAGAACCCATTAATTTATGGCCTTTAACATCTTTAAAAAAATTTATATGATATTTAGCATCCCCACATCCTTATCTTGGGCCCTCCTATTAAATTGATTCCTTTTTGCTTTTGTTGTTTGCTATGTTACCAAAAATCAATGATACCCTAGCAAACTTCTTATTGATGTATACATTTGCAGAATTTGGTACACCGCCGTACAATTTTAGCAAACCAACTCAATCTTGTAAAATTGTACTTTCATTTTTGTAATCTGATGTAGATGAGTAAAATTTTTAATTTGCGTCTAGTTATACCTTTTTTCTTGAATAATAAAGGAGGTAAAGCTAGCGTTAGCTAGATGTCAACTTCTATAAAATTATATAATCCCCTCGCATATGTTAAGGTAACCTATAAAAGATTAAAATTACAACCCCACTTTTTACAACTTGCGTTATACCACATTCTCATTTTGGTTATACATTCCGAAATGATCTGTGTTCTGGGTAAGGTTAAGGTTGAGACATACTCCAATGAGCTTATATGCCATTTTGAAACCCAATGAGGAGGAACATGAAGATGCTCTCTGTCATGTTCGGACTTACGGATCAAAAATCTAAAGGAATTTGAATGGAGGGGTAATAAGGAAACCTTAGTTATAGTAGTGTACATTTGACGATTCTTCTTACGGTAACAGTATATTTACATTAGGACTTGAGTTGTACTGATAATGAGGATACTGAATCATGGGATGTTAAATGTCTCTTCAACTATCAAATGGACATGTAGTCTGTTAGACTAATTAACCACACAATAAAAGATCTGAGTAAACAAAATCCTCATTATTTTCAAATCCTCTTTTTTAGCATAAGTTTACTGTTTCCAAATTTGAACTCCTCTAGCTTTGGAAACACGCTTGTTAGTTTTCACGACCATTTAATGCTCTTAAATCACGTTGCAGCTGTTGGCTTTTCTGTCTGTGATGTGGCTGGGGCAGCAAGCACAAGTAGAAGAGCTGTAAGATTTTCATAATATGTTCCATTAACTAAGATTTGCTAATTTATTTGCGTAAACACCATCCTTTTTATCTGTTTCCTGCAGTTACGAGGAGCAAAAATACCTGAGAGTGACTATACGACGCTTCCCAATGGCCTAAAGTTAGTTAAATATTTTGAATATTTTCATATTCTGTTTCTTATGTCAATTCATTTTTGCATCATTGGGTATAACTCCTCCTGAATTTGTTAATGTAAAACGAATTACCCTTACGATACAAACTTCGTTCCTTTTCTTTTCCCTTGTTTCCTTCTACTTTCTGCTATTTCATTAATTGACATCATTTTTAGATGGTTACTTTGAGTTTTTCTAACTCTTCTGCTATTAATCTATAAGGAGTTTTTGATAATATTTAGGTACTATGATTTGAAGGTTGGGAGTGGAGCTGAAGCTGTGAAAGGATCCCGGGTTGCAGTATGGTTGTGGTCTCCAATACATTTCAGTTTTTACTTTACAATTTGAGCAATTGCGAATATTCATGAGCCGTATTTCTAGTTTACATTGTTTTGGTGTGCACTCTATTCCCTCATTGCCAATCACTTGTAATTGGATTATAAACACTCAGACCAATACATTTATTCCTTTGCTGAACTTGCATTACCTTTCATACAAGTAGGCAAACTTTTCTCTTTATACTGGAAACTGGAAGTATTGAGCATTTCTTTTCGTCCTAAATTTGAATTTTTTTTTTAAAACTCAGTTAAGATTGGCCGTACTTAAACAAGGTCCTGTATAGAATATCCTAAATGCGACCCAATTTCATCATCAAATACTGATAATTGTTTTTGGAACCTGAGTTTATATCCCTGCTGGTGTGGCCTGTATTCAACTCAAAATGAAAATGAAAATTACAACGCCGAATGAGAAATTTCTCTTTAACTTTGTGTCATCAGAAGTATCAGAAACCGAGAATTGTTCCATTAAATTACGCTAAAGAATGTTTAGAATTCTTTAGTGCTTAAAGATCAAGGATTTATGATTACTTCCATGTTGATGAGAAAAATGATGTTAAATATATTTTGTAGGTGCACTATGTTGCTAAATGGAAGAATATCACCTTTATGACAAGTAGGCAGGGAATGGGCATTGGCGGTGGAACGGTTAGATCTTCTTTCTTTGTTAGGAAGCTCATGTTCTAGTCTGTATTATGCTATTAGGGGCATTATTAGCACATAAATGAAATGAGAATGCCCTCAAAATCATTTTTTTCGTTTCTTTATGGTTGCCATTGAAATTTTTTTAGTTTCTTTGAGGTTGCCATTTAAGAATAGGTTCCATACTTCCTCTCTAGAAGTGAAGATTTCCATGTTGAGAAAAGGATGTTTAGCCTGGATATATCTGAAACCATATGCCATTCTGGTTCTCATATAATTGGCAATTTACATCAAAAGTCGGACACGGATATATTTTTTGGAGATATGTCAGAGAATTTGATCAAAATCAATGAAAATCCTAAGATATTGGGGTGGTTCATTACATGTTTGCTTCAATTTTGCAGCCTTATGGATTTGATGTTGGTCAATCGGAGAGGGGAAATGTCCTCAAGGGCTTAGATTTAGGCGTAGAAGGCATGCGAGTTGGAGGTCAGGTGAGATTTGCGAAAAATTACTGTAAAGGATTTAAATTCAAAAATTTTTGTATACATATCTAATATTGTATTCAATTCATAGCTTATTACATTATTCCTTTCTTACAGCGCCTTCTAATCGTACCGCCTAAATTAGCATATGGGAACAAAGGGGTACAAGAAATACCTCCGAACGCTACAATAGAGGTAATTTGATTTCTACTCATCGTTTTGGCTTGTAAAAACGAGTATTTAAACATGACTAAAGATGCGGGTGAACAATTTACATTACAGATTTAAAGAGTAGCTATTTGTGTCGCATACTTGTCTCAAGACACTTAAGCTTCATGATGAACTATTAACTGAATCTAGTTGAGTTCAATTTATTAATGGATTTTTTTAACTGAAATGCACCTTAAATAAGGATACTAGCTGATAAAATTTTTGGACCATTACATTTTGTACTTAGCTGCGGAATGGCTCTTCTCCACCTTTTAAAAGTCAAAAGTAGCTTTCTCGAATTCGACGGGCATTGTCTTGCTAGGCTTTTCCCACTTTACTCCTAACAATGCTTTCGACTCTCAGTGAGAGAGTTTCTTTTGCATGTTCCTATTATCTAATTTCCTTTTCTTACTGGGTTCCTTCTTTCGCGCTCTATTTTGCAGTTGGATGTTGAGTTACTGTCTATCAAACAAAGCCCCTTCGGGTAGGTGACAATGTTGAATCCCTTAATACACAGTCATGTACTCTATTTACGACTGAAACTTAATTATTTGTTCATTACAGGACTCCTGTTAAAATCGTAGAAGGATAGAACAGAAAAACATACTCGTGGCGGAGAGGTCAACTACCGTTTACCGAGATGAGATAATGCTTTAATATTGTTTTCGGTGTGGTTTTAATTTGTTCCTGGACTTTGTTTCTTGTATAAAATTCATGCGTACATCCTGTATACCTCAAAACTTTTTGGCACTTGGATAATTTGCAATACTTTTGGAAAATGTGATCTGCTTTTGTACACTGCCGCAACTTGTGTCACGAGCATGTTTCAATGGTACTTTCCTGCTATTCGTTATCCGCATTTTCTTATCACGTGTCTCGTACAAAAAAAATTTAGAAACCACATTATTAGGAGGGCACAATGACTTAAGGGTTACAGAGGATATCTCCAATCCACAAACGCTGTACTTGAAAGTAGTTTGTTCATGATAACATCGCAGCCTAAACTTCTTCAAGTTGAGATTGAGCAGTCCATGCAAGTAGGACTCAAGTTGCAAGATCAGTCATGAGAACGATATTTCTCTGGGGTCAAAATATTTCAAGTACATCTTCGGTAAGAAACCAGTTGTTGACGTAGGTCTATTTGTTCTTCCTCTTACCTTGGATAGCAATATTTTTTCAACCAACAATAGGGACAACGGGGGTGTTCAAACACCTCCCGTGGTTTTACATGTTAACAACCTGCTTTGCACACCCCCATCGCCCAAAGCAGGCTCTCTATATTCTCACTGCAGAAGGGCAGAGATGCGACTGGTGTAAGCCATAGCACTAAGCAATGTTTAAAGTTAAAAACAGGTATTGAGTTCAATTATTATAAGTGCATGAGATTGGTGTAATGTTGCTCCTGAGCAAATAAGTTCACAATTTCAAAAAACAAATGTACATAAAAAAAATCAGCAACTAAAATTTACAATTTTACATGCATTACTTCATAAACTACTAGAATATAAGTAGTAAATTATATCTGAAATTCCATCATGGGCAGTTGAGAGATGATACGAAATACTCAAACCCCTGTGGAACACACTGTTTGAGCCCACAAAGTACATAAGCTGGGCATTGTTCGGCAAGAAAAAACCACTTTGACGTACTCCATCACATCTCATCGACGATATCTGTATCTTTTGAAGTTGAAATATACGTGCAAAATCCCTCTTTCAAATGTGCACTTAAATCCCTTTTTGTGGGAGTATTCCCATTCTTTGTTGACAATGCGGAATGCCTGAACCACAGTAACAAGCTCGGAATTATATCATAGAAAATATTGACAACAGTAATAGCCACAGATAATTGTTAGATTTGTAAGCTATCATTTCATTTTAAAGGTATTAACATATACTGAGAGGTTCTTTGGGGGGACAACATACAAATTGATATAAGAAATCGCCAAGATGAACACAATTGAAATCTTGAATGTATATATTTTACGAATTCCACATGCCCCCTTCTTTTTCTATACTTAAGAGCCAAGTGAAACAACATAAACAAGAGTAACTTTTTCCTCCATTTCAGTAGCCATCTAAACAAAAGAACATGCACAATCACATTGCGGAAATAATCAAAATACTATATTTTGACTCAATCAGAATCTCACATATCAAATTTTATGAACAGACTTATAAATATGGATTTTTTTTTTCCGTATCTGAAATTCTACCGCAGATACCAAAACTGATTCTGCAAATAGTATATCAGAATACAAAAATAAACTTATGTTATTTCAGATTAATTCAAAAATTATTTTGACAACACAAAAATTGGATTTATGATTGTTGATGCCGTTGTGATTAAAATAATTTCCGAATAATAATAAGACAATAATTTGGAAATAGTAAACTTGAAATAACCAAAAATTATTAATGAAGAACTAGGGGAAAAAATAGAACTTATATTCTTACAATGTTAATACAAATGGAATTACTGGAAAAAAATTTAAAAACACTACATTGTTAAGATACCAGACGATACCACATTTTCATCGATGTTTGCTTCATTTAAATGAGATAGTATATATACAACCCATTGACCCTTTAATTTGTTGATGGGAGGTTATTCCCACAATCCCTTTTGAACACTTCATTTTGAAATAATTTCCATTCACACCGTTAATGGTTTTGACGATGTAAATATACCATCTCGAAACTCGCAATACGAGCTTCAAAACCCATTCAAGAACGGCTAAAAAAATTATGTGAACCCCACATAAAAAATGACCCAAAGTTGGTTAGTTTAATGAGCTCAAGCCTCATAAATATAAATGAAAAGCCATAAATTTCCCAACATTATGTACTCGTCTGATTTTTTTTATTTATTTTTTT
>MKEJ01067375.1:0-10858 GCA_001753735.1 Embelia ribes | reverse complement strand
GAAAGCACATTTGACTGATATTCTAAATAGTAGCAACAGTGCTATCTTTACTGACGTCGAAGGTGTTACATCATTTCATTCTCTGTACATATGTTATCGTGCTTTTAAAATGTGGGGCCTTATATATATTATCAAAATTTGTTGCTTATATGGGATCGTGGGAATATGAATGGCGCATGCACCTATTTTCATATTCATTTCGAGTTATGTATTTACATTCTTTTATCACTATGTTACAATCAATCCTACGTCCCCGAATATCTCACTGTTGGAAAATTCAGGACGTGACAATCATTTTCCATTTCTTTATTTTATTCTTCTTTTTGTGTTTTGCAAGAGTGTATGGGTGTATAGTGATTGTTGGCTACAGTTTGAGCAACCATTAGAGAATTTGCTACTATTGGTTAATAAAAATTTGTAAGTTAATTTTGTTTTGTTGATTAAGTAGTTGAATTATTGGCATAATCATTTTATCAATTAATTGCAATGGTATCATTAGTATTTTCTCTATTGAATTTTATTATATTTAATATTGTCATGCTAGGCCAAATTTTTTCTTGCCTATGAGATGAAAATAAATTAATGGAATCCCCTAACATTCTAATTGTTGAGTATGATATTTATAAATCTTAATCCAAAATTGATTTAGTCTAAAATCAAGGGTTTCACCCTGTCTGAGTACTTTAAAAATTATCTATGCGTAGTTATGTAGTCAGACAAACTCCCTATAACACACTATGTAGAAATAAATCAGATTATAAATATTAGTGATTTTCTAAACAAACTTTATATGGAACTCATTAATTAAGGGAATTAAGGAAAGAAACCAATTTATTGGATTTCCCGTTCAGGCAAGACTTTTAAATATTTTGTCTAAATTCATATTCGATAAATTGCTAGCAATTTGCTCGTCAGCACTTTTTTCGTATTAATACCAACCAAGGAAAATTTAGGAGTAAATGTAATTTAACTAGTTTGATAATAAAAAGTGAATTCTGAAGACGAGATTGTGTAGATATAAATTTTTTAGGACTTTCGGGTTCTATAGGAGTCTTTGAGATTGATCCTCAATTTCTTATGAATAAAGCTCTATTGTTCCCTAATTTATTTGCTAGGTAAATAATCTGCACATTTATGGAGCGATCAATGGGTTCGGTTCGGGCTCATTCGTATCGTAAATTAGTTGAATCTGAATAACAAAATATAGTTCATTAGATAAACCAAAAACTAAGCTTATTAAGGGTTTAGATTTATTTAATTAATTATTAAATAATATATTTGTATATATTCAAATTAGAGGAATAAGTTTACGTACATAAAGTTACAAAGTTCAAGTTGAACTTAATAATTGAAATATCATTTGCCATCTTACGTTAATGGTATAGTTTTTTTTTTTTTAATAAACTTACCCTTTTATAATAGTAACACTAAGTTGAAAAAATTACACAATGACGTAATTATTTGAAACTTCCTTTGTCCCAAAATAATTGTCATATACCAAAATTTTAACTTTTTAGCAAAGAACATCATTAAGTGAGTTCTAAAGTAATAAAATTTTTAAAGATTCCAAGTTTATCCTTTTCATATAGTAAAGAAGTATTGAATTGGTATATGGTAAGAAGTATTGAAAACACAAAATGCAATAAATGTGAATGAATAATTTAGTAAATTTACATTTCCTATTTTTAGATGTTGACACAATTTTGGGACATATTAAAATAGAAACATGGACAATTTTTTTAATGGAGGAATTATTTCGTTAGTACACAATTGATTGTCAATTATATGAAAGATTTCATTTAATCATATTTTTTTTTACCATATTTCTTATATCAATAACAAGTTGTGTCTATATATCTTAAAAAATCAAATTATTTATAAATAGGCTCAGGCTCAGGCTTAGGTTTGGGCTCGAGCTCAAGCTCGGGCTCGGGCTCGTACAAGCCAAGCATGAATAGAAAAGTAAGGTTCGATTAATAAACAAGCCGAGATTGCAAGTCCTCTAAATAAATGAGTCCAACTTAGCAGAGTTTAACATGAAAATTGTGCATCACATTACAAGTTTAAATAGCAAAAGTACGTAGCTGAAATAGGAAATTGAATATAATATAATAATACTACGTTTATATAAGGAAACATTTTCTCACAAATTAGGAAATCTCATGAAAAACTGAAATCTTATTGTCTGTAATTAGGACTAAATTAGTGATAGTTTTGTTACACTCTGGAAAATTTTCACTTATAACCTAAATTAATTGATTGATTTAGGAGTATCAGCCAACTGATTCTGGCGAAACCAATTTTAAAAAAATGAACACGTGTCCTACTTTGGGACACCTAAGTACACAAATATGGTTGATTCTGGGTGCTAGTACCCAAAACATTTTGTAAATATTCCTCTTCGGCTATAGAGAGAGAGGGGGGGACTGAGGAGGGTGAGGAAGAAGAAGAAGACGTACACAATCCTTGCATGCGTTGTTCAAGCCTTGTGAACATTTCCTATGGTGTTTCTACCAATATTATAGTAGGTAATTCCCTAAACCTTGGAATTAATGGAGCTTTTAAGTAGTGAATTAGTCGAATCTTAGTGATTATCAATATTTTCGTAAGAATAAATTGTGTTTTGATAAAAATTTTAGCTTACCTTCAAGAAACATCCTGGTAGTGATTATTAAATAAGAATTAAATTCCGGTTTAAACGATGAAACAAACAATTTTTCATAATAACAGAACAAATCAGTCGACTGATATAGCGAATTAGTCGATTGATATGGTCGGGCATATTATAAATTATACTACATGTATTATTTTTCAGCCCTACGCTACCCCCAGATCCAAGATATAGAAGAATTCGACGTCACCTTTCGAAAATAGCGTGGTGTGTGAAGAAAAATCGGCATAAAGCTTATTAAAAATTGCAATAGCGGTTTAAGGTACGGGTTAGTTATGGGCAGTAGACCCTATGATAATTGTTGTATAATTTATGTGTGCTATTGTTTGTAGATTGACGAGGCATATGACGTGCTATGTGCTTAATTGCATGCTATGTGAACAAGAAATTGTATGCGAAAGAATAATATGTATAGTAAGTAAATGGCTAAATTATATGTTGCATGGCGGGCCAATATGCGTGTATCTTAGTAATATTTGTTGGGAAACATGTGGTGGTATTTTTGAAAAGGATGTGGTATTTTTTAGAAATATATGGCGTTTTTGTGAAAATAAAGGATAGGTGGTGAGGGACATTTTCAAAAAGGTGCATTTTGTTACATTGAGTCGGAGTAAGAGCTAAACTCTCATTTAAGTCATATTTTGGTCTCTTGCAGGACCCAGGGTAGGAAGGACACCCACTAAAATCTTCATGCATAAAAACTCAGAGTACGTGTTCCCAAATTAGCATGAAGTATTTTCCTAACATAATACTGTATCCGGGATATATGTTGTGTGAGTTTATTATTGTGATAAGATGTGCAGATATTATGGTGATATATGAGATGTTTAGTTGTTATATTATAATTAGCATATGGAATATTGTTCATTAGCTAATCTAATCTGCCTCTTGTATATCAATTGGCAAATAAAGGAAAAGACATAGCAAGCATGTAGCAGACCTGATGAAGTGGCAAATGAGGCGGCTCCTCTTCAGATATTATGATCCATCTTCATTTTAACAATAGTGTTATTATGTTTATAAGTTGTGTATTTTGTAACCTGTCTAGCCATTTTCAATTAATGGTGTTCCTATACAACTGGACTCAAATATTTATATCATGTATCAACTCGATGTTAGCATATTGCATTATACATCGTAAGAAGTTAGCATTGTAGGTAGCTTTGGGTTGCCTCTTTACGTAAAAATATATGATATATTTCTAAAACATCAGGTGCCCGAAGGTTTTGGTTCCGAAAGTGTGGCAGGATGGTATCAAAGATAACCTAGTTGCGAAAATATGGTCAAGTTGGGATTGGTGCATACATGTAGATGAGCAAAGGTAATTGGAGAATAAGTTGCATACAAGTATTAGCAATGCCTAAGGAGATACCTTAGCACCCTAATCTTGTTACACATGATAAGATGTAATAAGTAAACGATGTAAGAATATGATGTATGATGTGACGATATAAATAGACGTGTGAGTTGTTATAAGCGGCCTTTTGGTGGTAAGCTAAGTCGACTTCTAAACCTGTAACATAATGGTAGGGAACGCTTTGTTAGTCTGTGATGGGGGTGGAACCGTAGATAGAAGCAGATCGTTCAATTGCTAGTGTTGTTGTGTGATATGTGCATTTGCGATTATGTAAATAAGAATAAGGATACGATTATATATTAGAAGATAATTATGACACCAGAAGAGAGCATTTTAAGAGCTTGAAGTATTTGTCCTTTGTTTTTATATAGTAATAGAGCATGAAGATAGACGTGACGATGTCCCTCAGCCTAGTCTCCCTGAATAGATACTTCCTCTAAAGGATGTACTATCGAGAGTACACCTCCGTACTCAATCTATTTCCAATTTTCTATCACAGCAAGCTACTCCGACGAATGACGAATCCTCCTCACACTCAGAAGACCAAACTGGGGAATCAGATAATGAACCTGTTAGTAGAAGGATTCCCTCTCCTCAGATGGGGACCCAACCCCTTCTTGCAGTGCTTAATGTCAGGGTTTCTGATCTAGCCCCACTCAACAATAATATTGTGGATCTATCCCAAATACTACAAATAGCCATGCAACAAATGGCACAAACAATTATGGACGCAGTGATGACTCAAGCTGGAAGCAGCTTTACTAACAAGTGGGCCCTAATCGAAAAAGCACATTGAAACTTAGGATGGTTGAAAGTACCATCATTTCGTGGTAAAGCAGATTCGATGGAAATGTGTCATTGGTTATGAGAGATGGAGAAGTGGTTCAAAATGTTGGGCTTTAAAGATGATTTTGTGAAAGTAACTACAGCCCCATTTTATATGAAGGACGAAGTGGATGAATGGTGGATGGGTCGGGCAATGACCCTGAATGAACGGAACTTAACGTGGAATTATTTTAAAGAAGTGTTCCTTGGGAAATATTTTCCCGATATCAAAAGAGAATAAAAGCGGTGAGAGTTTATTGAGTTAATTTAAGGGAAACTTTCGATGGAATAGTATATACAAAAGTTTGAAATGTATTCGCAATTTACCCCAGAAATGGTGTAGAGAAACTATGAGTTAGGAGGTTTGAGCTGGGACTACGTCCCTCTATTCAAATGGTGTTAGCACCAAATTGGTATAATACATATGAGGAAATTATTGAGGATACAATGCACACAGAAGTGGTGAAATTTAATACTTGACATATTCGTGAGGCCCAAACAGTGAAAACGAGATGACAAGGAAGAGTAGAGTCAAGTATCATTACTAAAGTTAAAATGGAGGACGACCTGATGGAAGTAGGCCCAGACATGATCACAAACAAAGTCAGTCACAAGTAGAGTTGAACTGGAATCTGAATGATCGTAAAAGGCCTTGAGAGACCCATGCTTAGAGTTTTCAACAACTCCCATCGAGATGCATGCCTCAGTCTCCATTGGTTCCAGAACTACAGATAACCCGAATAGATATTTTAATGTGGAGATACAAGCTACAAAATCAAGAACTGCCCCCAAATTCAGTATAAAGCCTGTCAAAATTGGGGGCATGCATTTAGTTTATTTGAACATAGTACTGAAAATCTAGAGCAGTTTTTCAATACTCAGGCAGCCCCAGCCCCAAATACGTCTTCTGTGCCATCTGTATCATCTCATCCCCCGGCCAGAACAGGGGTCCTCATGGAAGCCCCCAATGTGAAAGTTGGTTAGTTGTGGCCTCAGCCTAGCTACCTCCTCCAGCTTTTGTCTACTTTGTAACTCAGGCTATTCCAGAGCCAGGAAAGCCCTCTGAACTTCAAAGTACTTTGCCTTTTATATCTTCTTGGGTTATTGTTCTCTTTGATACTGGTGCCTCTCGTTCTTTCGTTACCACCCAACATTTAAAATCTTTAGAATTATACCCCATTTTATTGCCTACGAAATTGTCTGTAGAAACTCCTATTGGCGCTACCGTAATATGCAATGAGAGTTGTCGTAATTGTGAGTTGGTAATTGGGAGTTTCATCTTTTTGTGCTACTTTGTGGTATTGAATTTGTATGGTTTTGATGTTATTTTTGGAATGGATTGGTTAGTGTGATATCATGCCATTATTGACTGCGACCGTAGATGAGTAACCTTGTTTACTCCTTCGGGCATACGTGTTCACTTTACAGGGGAACGTGAATCCCCTAATTTTCTAGTGTGGTGAGTAAAGGACGACTTTGGTTGTCTACTACTTGCCTATCTTCATCTGAATCTGACATTTCCTTTCATGAATTTCTTCTAGTTATATCTGAATTTTTTGACGTCTTTCCTGATGATCTTTGTAGGCTTTTACACCTTCGTGAAGTTGAGTCTTCAATAGACATTATTCTAGGACTACCCCCATTTCTATTACCTCTTACCGAATGGCATATGCGGAGTTGAAGAAACTGAAAATCCAACTAGAAGATTTGGAAAGGAAAGGATCCATATGGCTGAGTATGTCACCTTGGGGTGCTCCGACCATATTTGTTAAAAAGAAATATGGAAGTATGTGACTTTGTATTCATTATCGAAAACTGAATCAAGTAACTATTAAGAACAATTATCTACTCCCTATAATTGATGATTTGTTTGACCAATTGATAGGATCAAGATGTTTCTTGAATATTTACTTGTAGATAGGATATTATCAACTACAAATCCAGGAGAAGACATCCCAAAAATTACCTTTCAGATGCTATACGGTTGTTATGAGCTTTTAGTGATGTCTTTTAGGCTAACGAATGCCCGAGCAACATTTATAGAGATGATAAATAGAGTTTTTTGTACCTAACTTGACAAATTTGTTATTATGTTTATTGACGATATCCTTGTATACTCACTATTTGAAGAAGAACATCAATATCACTTATGGATTGTGTTTTCTAGCCTCCATGATTATCAGCTCTACGCGAAGTTCTCGAAATACGAATTATGTTTGTCAAGTATGAAGTCCTTAGGACACATTGTATCAGTGAAAGGTGTAGAAGTCGACAAGGATAAGATTAGAGGGGTATCATTGTGGGAAAAGCGTAAGAGCGTGTTCAAAATTCAAAGTTTTCTAGGCCTAGTTGGCTACTATCGACGATTTGTTCAAGACTTTTTGCCTTAGGGACCCCGTTAACTCACCTTACTCGGAAGGGAGTTAAATTTGAATGGAACAAAAGATGCGGAAAATCATTTTGAGAGTTGAAGAAATGGTTGACTGAAGCTCCGATCCTATCATTTTTGAACAGGGCAAAGGTTATACAATATATTATGATAGGTGTTTTGATAAAGACTAAAAGAGTCATCGCTTATATGTCTTGCTAATTGAATAATCATGAACAACACTACCCACTCATGACCTAGAATTGGCAGCGGTGTTCTTCGCGTTAAAGATTTGGCTAGACTATTGGTACAGTGAATGGTTTAAGCCCTTCTCAGACTATAAAAGTTGGAAGTATATCTTCATGCAATATGATCTGAACTTATGACAATGATAATGGATGCAACATTTGATCAGTATGATTTTGACTATTAGTATCACCCCCGAAAGGCCAACATTGTAGCAGATGCGTTAAGATGAAAGAGCAGGTGCACATTAGCTTGCCTTATTACCAACGAATGGGAGATGTTGCAAGTACTAGGTGAATTTGGATTGGAGATAGTGAAAGCAGAAGGACGTGTAACCCTATTTCCTTGTGGCTGCAACAAATTTTTCATAAGAAAGTTATAGAAGCTCAGTGTGATGACGCTCAATGTTGGAAGTTATGAAACAAATTGGAAGAGAACCTAGAAGTATGGAATATCTCCAATAGTAGAAAACTTCGGCATTCAAAACATTTGTTTGTACTCGCGGCTATGAGGGAAGAAGTATTACATAAGTCACATCATTCTAAACTTGCTATGCATCCAGGCAGAAATAAGATGTATCATGACCTCAAATGACATTTATGGTGGCTTAAGATGAAGAAGGTTATAGTGAAATATATGGCAAAGTATTGAGCCTATCAACAGATTAACTAGAACATCAACTACTTGGCGTACTACTGCAGTTATTGGAGGTATTGACCTAGAAATGGAAAGACATCACTATGAATTTTTTTGTTGGAGCTACCAAGACTTGGCAAAAAAAAAAAAACGACACTATTGTGGTAATTGTAGATAAAATAACTAAGTCGGTACACTTTCTACTAACTAAGAATATAGATCCAGCTGAGACACTTTCTCATCTGTACTAGTGGGAGATTATCAGATTATACAGAGTTCCAGTAATGATCATATCAGATAAAGATAGATGTTTTACTTCCCCATTTTGGAGCAATTTGTAGGATGCGATATGCATAACACTATCTATAAGCATGACTTTTCACCCTCATACAAACAAGTAAACCAAGAAGACAATTCAAACCCTTAAAGATATGTTGAGAGCTTGTGTATTGGATTTCGTTGGCAGCTGGGAAGATCACATTTCTTTAATCAAGTTTACGTACAATAATAGCTACTACTCGAGCATAGAGATGGCGCCATATAAAGCCCTGTATGTATGAGCCTGTAGGTCGATGGTATGTTGGATGGAAGCAGAAAATATGGCCTTGATAGGACCAGATTTTGTGAAGGAAACAACATAAAAAGTGAAGCTTATAAAATAAAGATTAGAAACATCTCAGAGTCAGCAAAAAAGTTATGTTGATTGACAGTGACGACTAATAGAGTTTCTAGAAAAAGACCTCGTATTTCTCAAAGTGTTGCCAAAGAAGGGCATCAAGTAGTTTGGAATGAATGGGAAGTTATTGCCCCATTATACATGGCCCTTCCGAATTCATGGACGCAAAGGATCAGTAGCATACCGATTGGCCTTAGCACCTCAACTAGTAAATATTCACCCATTTTCATATTTCAATGTTGCAAAAATAGATTCTCGACCCATCGTATGTCATCAAATTTTTTGACTTGATGGTGGAACCGGATGTATCATTTGAACAATGGCTTATTCGTGTATTAGATCGAGAAAAACGAGTGCTATGAGAAAAAAAAATTCTCCTAGTGAAAGTACTACGGAGTCGCAACAGTATTGAAGAGATAACATGGGAAGTTGAAGCTGATATGTTGACGAGATATCCCGAACTCTTTTGATGACTAAGGTATCTTCCCACATTAGTATTTGTTTCAAATTTTTAGGACAAAATTTTTTAACCAATAGAGAGCTGTAACACCCTAAAATTTTGAATTTTTTTACCTCAGCAATTGACTTATATCAAAATCAATCGACTGACCAATCAATCGACTGATCCATACAATCAGTCGATCAATTCAAGCATTGGTCATTTTTAAAAATGCGCTACATATCTAAACAAGTGGAAAACCTTGATATAAACAACCTCAAAATACTGGTATATATTCAGAAAACATCTAGCAAACCAAATTATAGAGAGAGTGTAAGAAAGAAAAAATCAAGGTGAAAACATAAGTATCAATTGAACTTGAGCTCGTGCATGTAACGGTAATGCTGTAAAAGACTTATATTGTGTTTTTCATACTAATTGGCTTAGGTATTGCCTATACCTTGGTATAAACTTTGAAATTTCAAACAATTTAAGTTTTAAAGTTGATAACGAGCTTGATTATGATGTTTTTATCAATATTTACAAAAGAAAATTTGTGTTTTGACGAAATTTCACTTTTCTTGAAGCACTGCACATGTATGTGCAATAAATAACCTCTAGAAACATTTGTAATTGCCATATAAGTGATGAAATCAGATTTGTAGGTGAAAAGCGTAAGTTTTTCAAAATTACAGAAAAATCAGTTGATTGATACAAGTAAATCAATTGACTAATATACCTTGGTCAGAGCAAAATTGAGTTGCATGTTCGTAATTTTTAGTGATAGACATCCCCCAAAGTTAGGAGCCAAAGGACTTGGACGGAACCTTACTACCCCAGTATCGTGTGTAGAAGAAATTTGACTTAAAACTTATAAAATTTTTAAGATGACTCCAGGTGTGAATTAGTTACAGACAGTGAGTCATACGATACTTAAAGTATATTGTGTGGAAATTGTGTGCCCTATAAGTATTATTGCATGCTAGTTGTGTGTACATATTTCCCTCTTGTCACGGGGAAAATATGTTGCATGGTGAATTATGTGTGATGAATGAAAATCTAATATGAAAACAATAGTGTGGAAGTAACGTTAAAGTTTTGAGAAACCCAACTGATGATGAACATTTTTGCAAAAAAAAAAAAAAGCTGAAATGACGTTGTGTGACATGTAGTGGATGTGTGTGCACAATAATATTTATTAGGAAATATTATGTGGTTGACGGCCATCCATTGAGGAAAAATAAAATTATAGGCCAAGTCGGGTCTTTCTGTGCTTGATGAACAAAATTTGGAGCCACACCAGGCTAAATTATGTTTCGAAAACTCATGGATTATTAAGAAAATCTTGGGGATCCGTGGCGGGGTTTTCCGTGCGTATTGAAATTTGGTCTGGTCTCATGCGAGGCTTTATTGAGAGGCTTTATTGAGTATGGAGGGACATCCGCCAAAATCTTTAAGCACAAGATCTCAAGAAACTTGTAGTTCCAAATGTGTATATTTTTCAATACAATATTACATCCGGGACGAATAATTGTGTGAATGTGTGATTAAATTGTTTCAGTTGCATGCCTTCGGTGAACTTGGGTATTACGTGGAATGTGTTGTGATAAGCTTTGTTGCATACAATAAGTAGCGTAGCG
>MKEJ01067368.1:0-15497 GCA_001753735.1 Embelia ribes | reverse complement strand
CGCGAATTCCCACAACAACCCCCATATCATGAATAGATCTGCAACCAAAAGATTGGCTTGAAAGTCGAGGAGGACGAGAATCAATAATTTGTCATCTATTGAACAAACTTGCCTCCACTTTCATCAGTGCACTAATGCATCTTTATACGTCTCATGAATCCCCAAAGCCACATATTTTTAGATAGAATGGCGAAGGCTATTCTCAAACCTACGAACATGTAGCCTCTTTGTAGAGATGAGCTCTACTGCCTAGTGAGATCGGCCTGTAAATGCCCATTGGGCTTTGTGTGTGTGTATTGACGTGTATATTGTGTGTGTATATTGACGTGTATACCATGTTATGAATTTTATGTTTGGGGTTTTGTATATGTTGTATTGTTTTCTATGTATGATAATTTGTTTTCATTGATATTCGGGCATAATTTGTATTTGTGGCATATATATTATCGTTGATTTCGTGGCATATAAATCATGAAAATTGAAATACATATCGCAATTTAAAAGCATGTTTATCGTGACTAAAAATCATGTTTATTGTGTTTGAGATTTTAGTCTTTTACATTTTTTTCGGGATAACGTATGGATCTTTATCAAAACTTTGTGGAATTAAGGAGGCGGCCTACAACCTTACCATGAGAGCAGGGATATTTGCGCAAGGAGTGACTCAATAGCTCAGTGTGTTAATGCACATAAAAAGTCGGGCTTATGATTCATGTCACACCGAGAGTTGTGTCGATTATATTTGTGGCACCCAAGGATAATTACGGAACATAATTATTCACTTTTTATAAAACTTCATAGAGATACTAGTCCCAACTTTCATCTTAAGTCATAGTCGGGATTCATAGCCAAGATTTGTAATCGTGGTTCATAGTTCATGGTCGTTATTGCTTTTCTAATTGATTCATAGTATTCGTTGACTTGCTTGCTTACTTTTTCTCGTATAATTATGTATTACTTTAAATTCGTTGTTTGTTGTTGGTCTACATTCATATACATGAGCATACATTTCGAGTAACCATATAATCTCGCATTTGTTGTGTTAGTTGATAGTCTAGCCCATATTCATTGTGTGTATTTTCTTGCTCTAATTATTTTGTAGGTGTTGAGGGGATCTTGAGGCATGCTTGATACTCTTGGAGATATTCATAGGCTATATTTTGTAGTATTGATGTGTAGGGGCCTCCACCCGAATTTGTAATTTTGTACACGAGTTTTCGTCATATGTATATGTCTATTATTTTTGAACAAGTTTTTCACTTGAAGAATGTAAGTAAACTTAGAAGTTTGCCATGACTAGTATCTTGTATATACACAAATATGAAAAAGTTGGGTTTTATGGTATATATATATAATGCGATGTTGGAAACTCTTTGTCGGGGTTGTTGTAATTCGAGTTGGAGTATTTCTTTTTTTTCTTTTCTTTATATATATATATATAGTTCGCGTCCCCAGGTTCCAAGTGGGAAAATTTGGGGCATGGCAATATGTTTTTGTTTTAGTTTGTGATATAAACACAAGTTCAAATTTTAAAGGTAAATTTTCTAATTCATGATTTTGTTTATTTTTACTAATTTTGCTATTTATATTACAAGTAACTTTTTCTCTTCGTCACATATAGAATTTTTGGTGCGTTATTCAAGTGCTCATCTGTGAATCAATCAAGCACTAGAGATCAAACAGATTCTAGCAATGCAATAATGAAGAAAAGAGAATGGAGCAACTAATTCAATCTCAAAGGGGAACTCTAGACAAATTTGTCACTTAGTCTAATAGAAAAGCTTGAATATAAGGATTTAATAAATAACTTTTGCTTCTCTAAAGGGAGAAAAAATACTTTTAAATAAAATTATTTTTATTTTTGTTTACATATAATAAAAGGCCTTATTTATTGCCTCGCCTTAGGCCTCCAAAAGCCTAGACCCGGCCCTGACCATCGCGTATTAAATTTTAAAATTTGTTGTGTCCATGGACTGAAAAATTTCAATCGATACACTTTTTATTTTTGAGCTGTTGCATGTGCGCAACATGTCAAATGCATACATGTACCTTCGTCACCGTGGAGTTGTTTCTCCATCCAGAATCAACATAGAGAGAGTAGTTATTGTATGTGATTTTGAGATGATTGATCTATTTCGAGCCCATTTAGGACTTCACACACTATTGCCTATGTGTTGAGGTGACTAATTCACACGTTTCTTCCTCTCATTTAGATTGCGTATTTCCATACTTGGAATTGGTCTAATCTAAACTTATAATCAGCTTTATTGTATCGTTAATCCTCTACTTTCGTATAGATGATTGTTGTACTCCTTAAGTTTTCAGGTTCTTAACCGAGCGAGTAGTCTTACCACCCTATATTCTTCTTAATTTCAGATTTGTATCCGTTTTGCAAGAGTTATGAGTTGGATATGTGAAGTTGACTTAGCGATAGAGATTGTTTATGATTGGTTTATGTGCACAAATGTGCATACGTGTGTTGATTGGGTGTTAAATGTGTAAAATATTTTACGGATGTCGTGGTGGACATATTGGGCATTATGCTGGTGGTTATAATTGTAGTAACTCGAATTTATTAAAATTCGGAGGATAAAATTTGAACTATTGAATCGGCGAATATTAGTGTCGGCCCAGAGGCTTGTTGTTTACAGAAATTTGCATGGACGCCTTGTGTTAGTTTTGATGTATATATCACCGCACTACATAAAATTCCAGCCTCCTTTAGGTGGAAAATAAAAGAAAGAGAGAGGAGGGGTTGCGGTTGAGATATTGATTAATTCCGAAGCCGTTTTCGAGTTACTCGCGTTGTTTCCCACACGTGGACGCAAGTTATTCCTTGTATCCTTCATTTTGAGTTTAGAGCTGAACTGAGAATTTAGAATTTTGTAATTCCAAGCTTATATTTGTCTTCCTATGCATCTTCTTCGACTTTCATGTAGATTCTTGTAGAAATTGTCGAGTTTTGAGGAGTAGTTCAAGAGGACAGTCGTGAACCTTTTTCCCCTTAGGTACAGGGGTACGCTTCTGAAAATATGGATCCAAATAATACAAAAAGATGTAGATTTTGAAAACAATTTGTATTAGATGGAAACAAATCATGTTGGAAAAACATATGAACGGCATGGCGTAATATCTTATGCTTGTTGTATTTAGCCGAACTTAAAATTTGTAGGATTTTAAGCTTTGTTTGTTTTTTTCCTATAAAGTTGATATAAATTTTCAAAGTTTTTTTTATATTACTTATCAATTACATATTATTTTGCTAATGTATGAATCTTTTGTAATCTTCTCAAACTCAATAAGAAAGTTTATTTATAGATGCATTTTGTTGCAACGACCAACTACAATTGGCAATGGACAAAAAGTAGCTTGCATTTATTAGTAGGAGAAAGTTCACATTCATGTGCCCGAGTCGGTCTTGATAGAGCGTAACACCCGAAATGAGTTTTGCCCTGAATTTTTGTATTACACAGAAACTAAAATCGCATATATTATTTTTATTTGGCTGCAATTTCAAGCAAAGAACCTAATTTTTTATGATTATTATTAAAAAAATTAAATACTTCCAAACTTAAATTTTTAATATTTTAGATGAAAATAGTAAATAAATTTAACTTTGAAACTAAAGAATCAGACAAAATCTAATTTTTAAATAGAAAATTTTGATATTAAAATGTGAACCAAACACCTATAAAAGGGCATAGAGCCATAGACAAATATGTGAAAATCAATAATTGAAGGGTGTCTCAGCCTAAGCTAGCTGGGGTCTCCCTGCCACAAAATAAAGGTTGGCCCCCTCTCCATCCTTTTTTTGATATATCTCAGTTTGTTGGAATTCAATACAAATACAGTGCTCAGTGCATGTGATCACAAGCAACATCTCCTGAAACCTTGCAGTTTTGTGCTTCATAACACCTCCATCCATTTAAGAGCGGAGCTAGGAATTCAAAATATGAACGTCTGAACATCATAAAAAATTATAAATGTGGCTTGAACCTTAATAAGGATGAGCTAAAATCACACACAAGCACAAAATAAAAATAAATAAATAAATAAAATAAAAAATCAAAATCAAAATGATATTGGATCGTTTTTATAAAATGATGGGGTATGTAGCCTTCAGTGTCCTACCTAGCTCAGTCCCTGCTGCATTTAACACTACTCGTACTCTCATATCTTCTTCTACTCTGCTCTTTCATTCTTTTAGTCGATTCTATTTTAATTGATATATATAACAAGTCATGTAGTCACATTAGCGAGTTCAACGTTGCTTGTCGATGTGGGATAATTCGTGATTGTTGTTTTGAAAGACATTTTTATACACCAACTTAGATGATCAAATGTTGGATTATATCTCATATTCAATTAATACTGTTAACGAAGATTAAAACTTCATACGTTATTCACATTGTAGAGAAGGTCTCTATCTTACTTAAAAAATAGATGTTGTAACGTTTTGAATTATGTGGTCTAACTACGTGAAGTGATTTAACACGTGTCGAACTTGCATATGGTCCAACATTTAAATTCTAAGTCAAATAAATAAGTTCGTAAAGAAAAAGTGTTATATTTGAGTCAAAATAAATTTCGCAGATTTGGAAACTATCATAATTTTGAAGGGGTAACGTATGTTAATGATGAGCTTGAACATACTCAAACTACTTTTGAAATCAAAATTTTAATAATCCGAGGCTCAAGAACAACCCCATGGTCAGATGGCGTGATTTATGATATAATTGATCATATAAGAGGAGAAATTCAAATTAGAATTGCTAATTAGTTGATCATATCGCAAAAAATATTACCTTTATTATGATACTAGCTCATAATTGGCGCAATGCGCGGGTTATACGAAAATATTTCTTTTAAAATTATTAATTATTAATTCTAATTGTTAAAGATATTGCTTTGCATTTCTATTTTCTTTTGCATTGCTTTTAGTATTATATTTGTTTTTTATTGATTTATCATATAGTGGCTGTAAATAATTTTTTTTACCCTTTCCATAACAATTTTCTTTTTATATTTACCGTACATGATGTAATGTAACAATTGCATAATAACTTTTATATTACTATGTTATCCTTAACTTTTAAATGACATATAAACTTTAACCCATAAACTGACATTGATATAGTAAAGATATCATTTTTTTAAAAAAATATTATAATTTTTATCACTTTCTTCCAATGTTTAAAGTTGATGGTATATGTTTTAAAGCAATATGTTTATATATTTCCAAAAAAAAATAAAATTAGATTTAGTGGAATTCTATTATGATAATATATACAAATAAAATGTATATAAAAGAATTTTAATAAATTTTATTTTTCAAGAAGTGTTGATTTGATGGATATTTATTATATAAGTTTTATTATTCAAAAATTCTAAATGTATGGAACTTATGTCAATAATTATAAGAACATTTATTAGAAATATATATACAAAAATAAATTGAAGATACAAATTTTGTATAATCCTCCAAAATAAATAATTTTATATTTTGTATATATGGACATAGTTTTATCGTAGAAAATCTATTAATATAATTTTAATATGTATTATTTGTAAAAAAACCTAAATACTGGGAACACATGACAATCAAATATTTGGATATTTGTTGCAATTAGAATTAATATAGTTGAAGGTATTATTTTTAGATTAATAAGAATATGTAAAGATCTTCAATTTTGAAATAAAAGGAACAAGAAGTTACAAATTAGGAAAAGCTATTTTGAAAAATACTATGGATGTATTACTAAAAAGGAATGCTATATATATCCAAAATTTTTACCTAATTCCCTTACCCACTGATGTGGCCAAGAAATCTTAATTCAAGCTATTAATGTAATACAATTAAAATCCAATCACATTCAAAGATTCTTCTTGTTACTTTAGCAAGTAAAAGAATTGGGCAAAAGTTTTGGATTGATATAATATTTCTCATTACAAATACTCAATTCGTACTTAAAGAAGATAAATTAAGAGTCTTAAATGATTATTTATTAGGAGGAAGTTATACTATTTATAAAAGACTTTAAAAAGGAGACACATGCTAATTAGATAATCATGCCACTTTCGTATAATTAAACTTTCACTTTTTACTAGATTATTGCTCGTGCGAACCACATGTTAATTTTTTCAATTATTATAGCATCCGAGCTTTGAATGGGCGGGCATACGAAAATGTTAGGCAAGCTACTATGGTGTTATGCGGACACATTGGGCGAGCAAGAACTGTAATGAGAGAACAATCACTCACCACGTCGTCCGCGTGATGCATGCAGAATTTCGTATAAGTAATTTCATATTCTCTCGCACTCTCCACATTATCTGCGTGATGCATGCAAAAGTTTAGTATAAGTAATTTCATTAATATATTTGGTTCAATGTGTTCTAAAACATTTTGATACCAATTTTGGTCGATCGTTTTCTCTCCAATGCTGTTAAAGTGCACAAGCGAACTCCATAATTAATTGTGCTTATGGTGGAACACGACATTCTGTGTATGGTATATTCCTATGAAGTTTTAGTGGGATGGATAACTTTCTTTACAAATGGTATCAGAGTTAGACCGGTCAGATATTTGGGGCAACTAGAAGAGGCATGTCCTCAAAGCATAATTTTATATTGTTGCAACCAAGGTTTTAACAATGGTTGTGTCTTCTAAATGATGGCGGTCTTTGAGATACTATTTCAAAACGTGAGATGCAACATCATTGTAGCGAAAATCAGAGTCATGAATTTTTTTCATCTTTTGTAAGTTGTTTTTTTTTATTTTTACTTGTGAGTTCCATAATGGTCATAACGGGTTATTATGGATCAATCCGTAAATATTCGGCCATTATGACAAGACATCCATCCTCACTGCTATATTGGTCCGTATAGGTGGTAGCGACCGAAACGTTATGTAACAACGCTAATACGAACATATTTAGTGGTGAAAATGAATTTGGAAAGCGTGTCTTCTGCTTCCACCGCCACATCAGGTGTTATCGCTAATATAGGTTGCTACACACCATTATGGGCACCAAGTGTGACATTTGAGCCGCTACAAATGTTATCCGATTTTCACAACCATAATGTTATATTCATTACACCCTAAAATCATAATACTACAATTTTTATCTTTGCAATAACCACCATAGTTATTTGCAAACATGCTTTAAAGTGGGAGACCAAGGAAGTTTCAAAGCTACAAGATTAAATTTGTCCTAATCATTCAATATTGTACCATGTTAAGACACCAATTTCTACCATAGTGCATGTATAACACGCATATATATATTTACCACTATGAGCACGGCAAAAAGTCTTGTTCAGAACATTTCTTGTTAATTGAAATTCCTCGTAGTTTATATATTTGTTTCCACTTAAAACTCCATCGTGTATAATTGGGCGCTAGAGTACAAACATTTAATGCACCCAAAGAATTACTCTGTCCCTCTTTTGTCAGTTATGAATCAGAAATTCTGTATGTATGTATATATATATACGTGACGAGAGAGAGAGAGAGAGAGAGAGAGATCTGATGGCTTGCAAATGTGGAGAAACTAAGGGGTGAAGAAAAGGAGAAGGTTCCATCCATGCATTGCACGTGATAAAAGAGGAATTGAGGACCACGAGTTTGCCCTTATTTTGCGCTGATCAGGTGCTGCATACCCCCACAATACTGACCCCTGCACCTGCACTCATGTCCCCTCTTACCTTACGTAGTCGTTTCTTGCAAAAGGCTAATTGATTCAACAAACCATTCATTATTTCAACCCTGATTTTTGTATCGATACCGGTTGCTATAATGAGAACAATTTCAATGCTATGTTTCGAAATGTAAAGCACGCAGGGCAATACTTGCGGAAATCACAATTTGATTTTTTTTTTTTTTCGTTTGTCCATAATTTTTTTTTTTACACTTTTCTTTCAAATTTTTGTTCTGAAGGGAAATATGATGGTGATTGATACTTTTTTGAAATTTATTGTCACCGTTGTATGGGTGCATATCAGTTTCGGCCACCACTGAAAATGCTACATAGCAGCATTATGTAATGTTGCTAGCCAATTACATAGTGTTTCTGGCCAATCCAAATGCATAGTCCTAAAACATGTCTTTCCGTTACGTCCCATATTCCGAGGAACCCATGCGTGTTAGATTTTGAGAAAAATAATATAATATTTTACATGATAGGCCTCAACAAAAAAACTACCCAAAATGCCAAATCATGACAATGCAACAACATATTATATTTACAGCAATACTTGATTTACAGCAAAATGTAAAATTTACAAGCTTTATGAACTGTAAAAAACATAAATTAACAACAGATTCTGGCTCACCAACAAAATTCATTACTACGAAATTCGTTTGTTTCCAAAAACTTTATATGCAGTAGTCATCACATCAACTACTTCCAGACTTAAACTATTACCATAACATGCGCCTTTCAGGTTCCAATAGGAAGTTGTTGTTAAGTAGACACGAGTAGTTTCCCTTTAGGCACTAGGGGTGCTTTCTTCATGTGCTGCATGATTTGATACGTAAAATGGTAGACGGGATTAGTGACAAGAAGTATTCAATACGATAAACATAGCATAAGGAACACATTTCATATCCCACAAAAATCTCATTTAGCGTAGAAGTTCACAAATTACGGACACATATAATTTCACACATTATTTCATCCGGATGAAATATTGTATTGGGAAACATAGACTTGAGAAAATAGTATCTCGAAACTTTATGCGTAAAGATTTTGGTTGTGTGAACTTACCCTGAACCTCTCGTAAGATCTGACCAAACATCAACATGTGAGGGCAAAATCGGTCTCTAGGCCCCCGTTAAATGCTCAATAATCCATATTTATTTTTAAAAACTCACAGGATCTCACCATGACTGTAAATCATATTTTAATGGATTATAGTCACTAAACCATGATATGTTTTCCAATAAATATTACTATATTCACTAATCTTCCATACGTTTTAAATCACCATAATTCCTCAGACATCGAATTCATAGCCAACATGCTTTCCACAATTTTTTCACACAAATATTTCATATACAAATTTTACATATACCAAATTCATCGCATAACATATTTATCCATAATAGGTAGAAGTATATAACAAGCATTAGCATACAATAGCAAACATTATTGTGCAATATTTATCGTATGACTTACTGCCCGTAACTAACCGGTACTTATTTAAAAATAGTGTTGAAACTTTGAAAAATTGGGCGAAAGGTAAGGATACATAGCTGTCTCTCCGGAAATCTCACCCAAAAATTATTGAAAATATTTTTCCTATATGGAATAGTGCAAAAACTAGTGTAATTAGGCTAATTATTAGCATGCATAGCTAGTTTAACTAAGAGTGTAAGAATTTTTAGATTGTTAAGCTAAGAAATTGAGTTATACCTTCGTCGAATTGTGTAGAAAACGTTGCAGATGTTGTAATAAGGCTCGAGAACATATTCAAGGCTCAAATGGGCAAAGGCTTGGATGTTTTCTTAAGATTTTTCTCTCTTTATCTCCATTTTCTAGGTGTGTAAATGAACAAAATGGTAAAATTTTGGAGTTATAACACGCAGACACAATGGACAAGTGTCATAAAAAGAAGCTACCAGCTCAAAATATTATCGATAGCATCGAACACATTGTATGCAGTCCTCACACCATCAACAATTTGCTTTGCCATTGTCGACAGTCTCCTATTTTACAGAGCATTACACTCTCACAACTAGAATTTTTTGTGCAAGTCTCCGCGACTAGAGTTCGTTTTGTTATCTTCTTAATATTTTGATTCTTATATAAATTTCAACAGCGGTATAGTAAAAATACTGAGACTTCTCACAAATATCATTACTCTCTCCGTTTTTTTAAAAAATTTTAGTTTTAATGATTTTTATTACTATTTATTTTACGCTTTAGAAAATCCAAAATTAATTAATTAATTTTTTCCAAACTTTTCCTAAATATGTCTACTAAATGTTCAATCACTCAACACAATTCACAAGGCTAATTTATTAAAATTTAATTATTCTTTCATATAATTGAAGCTATTTAATAGTCTTATTAATCCTTATATATAACCTTAACCGAAAATTTAAAAGAAATGTAGATGGTACTTAGACGTAATTACCTGCGATCATCAATAAAACAGAGTTGGAAAATTGTCAATTTACTTTCTAACCATAAATTACTTTGAAATAAGGCTTGTTTTGTATTTTTGTAAGTACAGGGGAAGTAAATTTGTGCGTGTTTGTCAGTGATTAATATTTGTAGGTTGGGTGCAACCCCTGGAATAGTTTTGTTTGGACAAAAATAGTAAAAGTAGGCTCCACTCCACAATGTCTTTTCCAGCTTAGGGCCGTACGGACGGTGGGATTTGACCCGAGTGATTAGATCGACAGTGTACCATTATATACAGTGTGTAAACAGTGAGTTCGCATTCTAACCAAAATATAAACAAATAATAATAAAATAAAAAAGAACAAAAATAATGAGGGTAGTTTTTTTATTTTTTATTTTTATCACACTACAAGGAGCTAAGGAATTCAGGTTTCATGAAACATCGATTTCGCGTTGTGCAAAGGATAAAAACTTCAGCTACAAAAATCTGTCTGGAAAAAGTTTTAGCAACGAAAATTGAGTTGTAAATCCCTAAATGTAAGAATTCTGAACAACAATCAAATAAAAATTACTTTTCATCTAAATCTTTTGTTACCAACTAAAGTTGCCTTTTACAACAAAAATCTTTTCCCCTAAACATAATATCTTCTAGTGTTGATAGTAAAGTACTAGGTTGGTTTTCTTCCCCCATTTAAACTCTTGGGAGTTTTGATTTTGTGTCTCAATGTTGCCATTATTATACTTAAATACTATCCATCTTCTGCGCATAAATAACTTTCCAAATTTGATTCCTAAATCTATAACCTTATGGTTTTTGGGTTGAAAATAACGGCGTGTAAGATTTTTCTCACATTTGTTTTTAATTTTTTTCTCGCAGGCAAACCCCTAAAACCTTAATTTTGTTTAAGTTCCAATTCGGTCCCTAAAATCTAAAACTAAACTTTTTCCTTAACACTTATCCATTTTGTGAACTCTGCCGAGATTAATTTTCAACCCAAATCCAATCATAATTTCAGAAATTTAGTGATTGAATTTATCCATTTTGTGAATTAGACCTTCTTGGTTTAGTGTATAAGTTTTCTGGTAAATTACACTTTGCCGCCATAGGGTTTCTGACAATTTCAATTTACCCCCTAACGTTTCTAAAATTACAGTCTACCTCCTTGAGGTTTCGGTCTATTAGCAAATTACCTACCAAGTAGACTCTAATTTGACTCTAAAAGTTTTAAAAACATTCGAAATCCAATAACCCCTAGTAACATGAAAAAGAAAAAAGCTACTTCTCTAAAATCGTAATCCAACTCAGGATAAGTAAATCATAACATAAATTTTCTATTGGAAAAAATTAGGGTTTTTTTGTTTCTTAATTTTAATTATTATATCCAAATTGACTGAATTATTACTTTATCAGTTTTACAATAACACAAAATACTTACCCAATTTAACATAATGTGAAGTATAGTTCCCTTATAACGTTAATTTAAAATAAACCTTTTCACTCTCACAGTCTAGGTCATTTCTTGCCACGATTTAGTTTGTGGGTGACCTAAAAAATCCACAGGAAACTCCAATTACAATTTATTTGCAAATAAACACTCACTAGCCATTTTTTACATGTATATACATTTTGTTTCCTTTCAATGTCAAGTAAATGACATAGAGCAATGGAAAAAAAATTGAAATTGGCATCCTATTTTTCAAGCTACATCCCCACAAACACTAAAATTTTTTATTTACGTAGAATCAAATCCTGTTGTATGTGAACGGGCTATTAATTCTTATGGAAGCTCTCGTCAACTACCGGGGCAATGCTCTTCTCAATTTTCAGAATTGAATAAAATAAACGCCTCCATCAAACGGTGCCTAGACTACATTAATTCAAACAAGCACAAAACAACAATTGTATCAATATACTTGGTATTTCTATTGGATTAACAAACTCTTTAAACAAGTTACAAACAAAATTTGGAGTTTGATGGCAAAAAAAAGTCTAATAAACAGAAAAACTTTCTTTGAAACACTTAATGAGCGGAGCAAGATATATACGTTGTAATTTAGTTTGGAAAATACTTTTGATAGTGTATGCATGTGGTTTAATTAGTTTGATCACTTGGCGGAGTCTTAATAAAGAAATTTAAACTCATACGAGTTATGATGCCTTGGATAAAATTTGCTTAGCCGTTTGCTGAGGTGGTATTCTTTTACTTAATTGTTTTCAAAACGGCATGTGGAAGATTACTTATAGTAATATAAATTCGTCACCTCATAATTAATTGATGTTCAAATCAAATACAAAGGTCATCATTATTTGTTCTTGGAACACACGCACATACACACACACACACATATATATATGGATCAGTAATGAGATTAAACAATGTCAATGATGGGATGAGTACTGTGTGTGCATGCACGTGGGTTGTGCATGCGCGTGTGTGTGGGAACCTTAATGTGAGATTTTCTTAAAGAAAAATATAGTTGTAAATTTGGTAGCCAATCAACAGTCAAGCTGGAGGGCATACTATATAGAGTCACTTGGAAGACGAAACATACAATTTTATGTATACATATTTCTAATTAATTGCATTATATTAGTATATACGCACACATAAGAAGAATGCAACTAGAATGGCTCTAGTCTTCTTCCATCTTTGTTTGAAGTTTTTATTTATCAACTAACTAATTAAGTAGTTTATTATGCCCAACATCGCGAGAATATTAAAAATTTTATACTCTAACTCTTAGAGTCACTCCTAAAATCCAAGTTTTCTTTTATCCACCCCTGCACGATAAAGTTACCCTAAATTTTCAGGGTGACTCAATTGTACAAGGATGGATAAAAAAAATTTAAGATTTCTAGAACGATATATACACATATATATATATATATTCTTGTTAGATATATTCGCAGTCACATTCTACAGATACATATAAGATGAATATAGAATGTGTTACAAACACTTTTCCATAGTGGAAAAGCTATAACTTAAAGTAGATTAAAAATATCAAAGAAAAAAGGTAAGTTAACCATATATTTTCTAGTACCTCATTATTTCATTCATCATTTGGCCTATGTATAGCCAAGACTCCAACGAAATAATGCAGAAAAATAAGAACCACAACTGCACTACTTTTGACCACTAATTTACTAGTCCACTATTTCCCCATGAGCTATAGGTATTACAAAAATATGTAGAAAGAAACTAAAATAAGCACTACCCCACTACCAAAAGTATATTATGATTGAGGAACCTTAATCATTGATCTTGAGCGAGTGAGAGCAACACACTCAAGATGGATAGTCCATAAGCATTAGTCATGCAAATGGCAATTGAGCTTAACATGTCTCTGTATGTAATTCTATAGACATTTTCACAATTATATACTGCAAATTCACAAATGATTTGCTTTTCTGAGAGATACAAATCTGCTCAATCACTACCATTAGTGATGGTAGTAAAGAGCCAAATAAGAAGGCCTAATGGCATATATCAATTGAAAGAATTTTTTGAAATCTATACAAATTACTCAATTAGCATATTTTACACATGTAACCAGCGTCTGTCATTTTTTCGCCATCATCACAAAAAAAAAGTAAAAAAGAACAAAAGAAAAGATCTCGCAATGGCAGTATACTTCACAGAGGAGGGCTTGAAAATTTTCCCTTTCCACCAATAACAAATGGAAATCAAGTTTACCATGACTTGTCAGAATGTAGATGGTCGTCTAGTGTGTAAGCATGAATGTCCGACGGGCTTGTTCCAGGCCTGCAACCGGGAGATATGGAGAGAGAATAATCAGAATTTAACATTACCACATAAAATTTGACGAACTACAGGCAGGCAAACTATGCTAAGTATAATCTACATGCTTGAATATCACATAATAGACCTTCAAGATATAGAGAACTATTGCCCCCCATTAAGGCCTTTAATATCATCCATTAACGTGATTTCGTAGCTTTTTTACTTTGTCTACCAAAATATAAAACTTGTCATCAATTTTATAATTAACCAAATTTCTATGGGTTAGAGCTATGTACGCCTCCATTGCGAATTGTGGGTCCTAGGTTTGTCCTCTCGGAAACAGGGATAAGACTGCATATATTAGACCTCTTAGACTTCGTAATGCCAGAGCTTTATGCACAAGGCCGTCCATATATATTATAATCAACCAAGTTTGTAAACCATATCACAAACTAAAGTACCTCTTGTTTATAGTGCCATAATGAAACTTCGATCTTCCAGCCTTCCGATCTTCAATGTACTACAGAATCAAGAGCGAGAGAGGATAATTTGAGTGGGTTACAGATTGTTAACCATAGACTAATATGCATACAATAAGAGGATATCTAAAGAAACCCTTACATACCAATTTCAAGGTGACTAACATTGACGAGAATGCCAAAGAGTCAAAAGGGATATCATTGAACGAGAAAAGACGGCACTCCGATGATTCTGGGCCTGGGGAGAAGTGGGGTCTCTTCATCCTGGCTAAGAAAATTATGTATGTCTACGCCCAAAAAACAAAAGAAACCATTAAAACAAAAAACATAATGAGTGTGACAGAGATCAAATTACAAGTCCGAGGAAGAAAAAACTTCTCCTCAATCCTCACCTGGCCTATAAGAGGAATGTCAAGATGAGCAAATGGTGAGAGCACTTCCACATCAGCACCAGCTTCTTCGTTTGTCTCTCTCGTTGCTCCTTCTGCAGCCGATTCCCCAATCTCCATGTAACCAGCCGGAAGAGTCCTAAGAGTAAGAATCAAGTACAAATATGATAAATGGTGAACTTGTGAATATCACAAATATTTCTCATGCCTTTTAGTGCTCAGTAACACTTGACCGCTTAATTCATAATATTACACCAAAAACACCACCAAAACATACACACGGGGGAGTGTGTTTTTTTTTTCTTACATACATGGCGTTGCATTTTCATTATATGGGCATGAGTCGTTTTAATGAAAATGAGAAGTCAATAGAAATGATTTTTCTATGTGTTGAACTTGAAAATGAAATTTTCAAAAGAAAGTGTTGAAAGTGTCCAAACGTGTTGGTGTTAAAAATGTGTTGGAGCGATGATACTCAAAAGTGTTGATGATTTAAATCAAAGATTTCAAAGTGTTGATTATGGAAACGAGTGAGTCATATAGATTTCTTTTTTGGAATAGTGTCACCTTTGATGTGTTGAAAATAAAGAGAGGGCTCGGCACCTTACCGTAAAAGTCGGGAAACCTGATCAGAGAATTTTTCCTATAACCGCGTCCCATGAGGAGGGCGGATTATAGAGCGTGTTGAGACACTAGTTCCCACCTATATGCATTGTGTAGTGTCGGTGTCGGTGTTGATTTATAGTCTATAAT
>MKEJ01067358.1:0-18727 GCA_001753735.1 Embelia ribes | reverse complement strand
AAAGGATATGCATATTACAATGTTTGATGAAAAAATAACTTTCGATAGGAATAAGTAGCGTCGAAAAATTCACGTCAACAACATAACGTGATGTCTTATTTTATTCTATTTAGCCTACCCCAATCTATTGATATTTTCAAAATTTAGATGATGATGATGATGTTTATATTTTATTTTTAAAAAAAACATGTGAAATATAAGTTGTCCTCAACGTGGAAGAAATGGCATTGTCGTCACGTGAACGGGTGCTATCAATAAATTTAACAGAATCTGCTAATTACTCGAAAAAAGAATAATAATGTATAAGATAACAATGTTTTTTGATTGGGGTATTAATTCATAGTCGATTTGAAGTTGGTACACTAACTAATAATTAACACGTATACATGGCCTAGCATTATGGGAAAAGAATGCGGCGAGTCTTAAATTCGCAAGACATCTTTGATTCACAAGCTTTTTACCTTGTGGGTGAGTGCCAATCCATTGAGCCAACCTCCCACCTTTGATGAGAGTCAACCACCTTCCCTTCGTGAGCCATTTCCAGTACTCCACAAAAGGTTTATCCAGTGGGCCACAAACTGCGTGAGTATGCATGATTCATCCCAACAAATTATTCTCAAATTTTTGGATAATTGCTTAGTTGCTCGAAATAGCACGGATCAAGTTTTCAGAATTCATTTTCATCCGGGATGCACAGAACCTTTTTTCTCACCAGTTATAAGATGTGTCCAGTTGACAAGGAACGAAACCAACTAGAAGCAAGAAAAAGCACCCGAAGAAGGTAGCAAATCTTGATCTTGTGTGCACCACATTATTCATAATAAAACAAAACTTATTTGTAAAAAGGAGACTTATTCTTACAAATTACTTAATGATCAAGCTAAACTGTATATATTTTCCAATATCTTAAGCTCAGAAAATCCTCAGGAAAAACTTCATTAGAACAACAAATGAAGATATAAAGTAAATTTAAAAGCTCCCTCTAGTTTCACACTTGTTATTATCATGGTAAAGCAGAATTTCGGTTAAATAAAATATTCAAAAGCCCAGCTGGTTACCTACCATGATCACATGGGGACTGGGGTTGGTTTCCGTTATTAGTGTTGCGATTACAACAAAAGATGACAAGAAAAAAGTTTCCCGCAAAATTGTTCGGCATGCACCTAACACATGCAAAAAATAAGGACCTTATCCATATGACTACATTGTTGGGAATTTAAGCTGCAACTGACTGCTTGTCTTCATAATAATCAAGGTTCAGAACTTCTAGCAATTTTGGCCATGATTCTGGGATCCCTCCAGGCAAATCAAATTCCAACAATTTCCCTTCATTGCGATAAAAATCCTCTAAAGGCTGGCTCTGAAACACAATCAACAAAAACCAAGCACCCATTCATAACCAAGACAAATATATCTGGGCACAAGCATGAGAAGCATCTAAATATCAGAGCAGCAATCAAATTTGATTGCTTGAAACACAAAATGTGTGTACCGTCATTTGCCGAAGTAATAATCATATTTATCCATACCATTTAGATGATGAAACTTAAGCATCACAAACCATCTCAATGAGTAACCAAGTTGCCTACTGAGGGAAGGGACCAAAAAGTAGCAAGTACTATAAGCAAATTTATTTTTCATATTAAAGTTCAAGTTTCCTTTCACATAAAAAAAAGGTTTGATGTATGACAATAATAAGCACTAACAAATATATTTCCAAGAAAACAAAAGGTGACTATAGCAATATGGTATTTTTTATTAATAATGGTTCATGGGACCAATAATAGTAATGAGCTTATCGTTACCAAGGTCTCACAAAAAAAATGGCAATGATGGATCACTCCACGAATAGATCATCATCCAATACCAATACTACTTTGAATTGAGCCGCAAACAAATTTCATAACAGTATTTGGTTTATCCTTTACCAAACTAGGATAAAACTGATCCAAGTGAGAAAAATTTTACCATTCAATGGAAGTCCATTCACAAAACTAGTTTTATATTTTCTTTTACCAAGCACAATACTAAAATACAGTATTTGTACCACACATACACAGCCAGGATTTCATAATTTTACAGCAACAAAGACTCACGTTCAGTTTCCCAACAAAAGGGACAAACCTAAATGAAGAGCATGTCAAGGATATTTATCAAGGTCTACCTTTTCACTGTATATGCGAAGACGTTCCTTCACTACAGCTTCGGTGTCGTCAGCTCTGCTAATAAGCTTCGAGACACACTGAGGAGGAGGCATAAGTGGAGCCATGCTAATTCCAGGACTCCCATTCTCTCCCTTCATATCAATGGTGGCAACATTGAAACCTTTACCACACTCGTTGCAAATCCTCCGCCCAAGGCATTTATCAATCAGCACTCTTTCTGGGAGCTTTAGATTAACAACCAAGTCAATATCTGTCACCTCATTCAAGATTTCCTGAAAAGATAAAAATATATACACCTATGAGAGCCAGAAAAATAGACAGAGAAATCGGGTTCTTTTACAAACCAAATGGTTGAGTCATAATTGTGACAATTTATTCATCTACAACCACTGCAATGAAAAATAACCAATGGAAGAAAACAAATAAAGAAGCAAACTTGGCAGTATCTTTCACCTTTGGTAGGAAGGAACGTGTTTCGAGTGATAGATTTGAAGTTATGAAACAAAACAGTGGAAAGATCTATTTGGCTGCAGTCTCTTTGCATTTATACAGAAAATTAGAAGCCTTTAACATTGGCTTCACTTTCAACACTTTATGAGCAGTCTCTTAATCTCCTTACTCCTATCTTGGTTTTTGATTGTTGTACTGATTTTAACAGAGAAAAACACAAGTTCAAATACTATAGCTGTTTTAACATATAAATGGTGTTACTTTCAGTATCCACCAAGAACTCTGACCTAAGCCCATTGAAGTCTCAATTTTACTCTTCCACAAGTACAAGGCAAGAAGGTGCACAAGCCCGGACATAAAATGACTACAACTTACAAGCTACTAGAGATGATTACGCAAATATGCTTTTGATCTCAAATGTTTCACTTTCTCATATGCTTCAGCGAATAGGGGAAAAAAAGTGAAAAGGCACTTCTGAAATTGCTGAACGAGGCTGAAAAACTCACCGCTTGTCTTATTGTTCTTGGAAAACCATCTAGGATAAACCCTGATTCACCTTTAGATTCTCCAACCTCGAGTCTTTTGGACAATAGGTTTATAATAATTTCATCTGAAACCAGCTTACCTTGGTTTACGATTTCAGCAAGCTGTAAACAAAAGACAGTTACATAGATAAGAAATTAGCCAATGAAGACACCGCAAAAGCAAACAACCTATTTTTAAGTCACAGTAACAGAAATCTATTTTTACCAGTAAGCTCATCATTGTCTAAGTACCAAAGCTCCTTTAAAAAATCAAAATCTGATTGCATAAACCATAACCCTACAGAAATTATATGGTAGAGAAATAAGTTGGAAGTAAAATTCAAACCAGCCTTCTTGTTGAGTCTTACCGCAACAAAGAAAAGGGGAACTATTGGAGCACAACAGTGAAAAAAGTAACATCATTCATTTTCCTGTCATTTATCTCACTGCTTTTTTTTTTTTTTTGGGAAATAATTTCCTTTTCTGCTTCTTACAAGTAGCTTTTTCCCTTTCTATTTCGAAATCAATCCCGGGAAAGAAACTATCAATATGACAATATGATCCATAATGTTCTCAGATCAGCAGCTCATTAGGAGCGGAATAAATTTGTATATTTTAGGTGCAAATGGCTTTCCATACTTAGAAGATAATGTAACTGTAATAACAGAAAATTAGGGATATATTATCTCTGTAATAACCAGAAATTAAGAACTGTAGATCTGTAACTCATTGTGTTTTTATATATAAAGAGGATGCTCTCAAATTGAGATGTATTCCAGCCTATCATTGACATGGTATCAGAGCTGCATGCAGGTGTAAATAGCTTTCCATACTAAGAAGATAATGTAACTGTAGCAGCAAAAACTTGGGGATATACTATCGCTGTAACAGCCAGAAATTATGACTTGTAGATCTGTTACTCCTTGTGTTTTACTCAAGATTGTCAAATCATATCTCGGTCTCGTATCGTTTTTTATATTTTTCTGTATCATCTCGTTTCGTATCGTGCATCATAAGATTTTTTAACACAATCATATACATATACAGTTAAAGAGATAAAGACCGAGAGAGAGAAAGAGAGAAGAACCAAATAAGTATGGAACCAGAGAAGAACCCTAAAATCAGTGATATGGGCCGATACAAAACAAGATCTGTATCGTACGGCTCAATAACTTCACGATCAATATCTGTGTATGCACGATACACACATTCACTCGGCGAGTTGGCACAGATCGTACGGTATGGATCGGGTTTTACTATATAAATAAGACACCACATTGACATCGTATCAAAGCTGAAATTCTGATCATTGTGTTCTCTGAAATTCTGATTTTCCTTGTTTCCTCTTGTTGTTCAGCCCTTCTTTAGGGCTCTCGGATTATAGTTCCCGTTCAAATTTTCTGGGCATTTCTTTTGGTATCTTCTCTCTTATCTTCTCTCTTAATTTTAGACCCGTCATCCTGTCTTTTGAGAAGACTGACACCTTTGGTATTTGATTCACTGAGAAAAACTTTTATCATGGGACTTTCAGTTCAAAATGTTCCTCAAAAGAAAAGACCTTTGGGGACATAACGATGATGCTGATAAAGCACCTAACGAGACTATTGAGCTTTCTAGGTGGGACACAAAAGATGCTCGTATCATCACATGGATTCTGGGATCTGTTGAACCTCATATGGTTCTCAACCTGGGTTCTCATGACACAGCTAAAAAGACGAGGGATTATTTAAAGCAGATCTACAATCAAGACAATAGCGCAAGGAGATTTCAATTTGGGTTGGATATTGCCAATTACAATCATGGTAATCTTTCTATTCAGGATTTTTAAACTATGGACTGTATATTCAAATATTATCTACGCTAGCGTTCCAAAAGAGACTCTTTCAGCAATTCAAAAGGTCCATGAAATTAGCCAGCGTGATCCGTTTCGGATGAATCTTGATCGTAAATTTGAGGTCACTTGGTCACTTCGTTGAACCGAAATCCTCTTCCATCTCTCAATGTTTGTTTGGACGAACTACTCTAAGAGGAACGTCTCTCTACTCAAGGTGCCTTGGAGCAAGAGAAGCATCCTTTGAATGTTGTTACTCTTGCTCATTCTGTCGAAGGGAAAGGGAAGTATCAACGCAAGTTGCAATGTTATTGTTGCAAAGAATATGGTCATATCGCTAGCAATTGTGGCAAGAAATTCTGCAACTACCATAAGCAACCGGGGCATATCATCAGGAACGTCCCATTCGCCAACAGAATTGTCAGGTTAATGCCTTTAAGGCCGCAATGGACTCTTCTTCAACCGATAGTCAACCTTTCTCCATGACCAACAACATGAGTAAAGCTCCATCAATGGCTGCAAGTCCCACAATAGCTTCTGGAGCAACAATTGTCCCTCCTGCTATGGTGAAACAAATAATTGTTTCAGCTTTTACAGCCTTAAGGCTTCAAGGTAATAAAACTTACTCATCACAACCTTGGATTGTTGATTCTGGTGCATCAAATTATATGACCAGTTCAACTGAAGCTCTTGGCAATATTAGCCAGTATAATGGTACATCATATATACAAATTGCTAATGGGAATAAGCTCCCTATTTCTATTGTAGAAGATATGTCACCATCTTTTCAAAATGTTTTTGTATCTCCTGGACTATCAAGTAGTTTTATTTCAGTAGGTCTGTTAGTGAATCATAACTGTGACGTGCATTCTCTTGTGATGGTTGTCTTGTGCAGGATCAGGTGTCGGGGATGGTGATCGTGAGGGGGCCTAAAGTCGGAAGACTATTCCCACACAAGTTTTCTATTTCTAGTTTTTTATCTCTGGCTTGCACTGCTGTTAAAAACAAGAGTGAAGTTGGCATAAATGTTTAGGCCAACCAAAAAATGTAATTTTATCTCATTTGTTCAAATCTGGTTTACTGGGAAATAAAGATTGCATTTAATTTCAAAACCTTCATTTTGATTGTTCTGCATGTAACTTAGTAAAGAGCAAAATTCTTCCTTTTCCTACAAGTGGTAGAAGAGCAGAAATTGCTTTCATATTATTCATAGCGTTATTTGGGGTGTTACGCCTGTTATCTCTCATGCTAAATATATATACTTCGTAAAGTTCATTGATGATTATAGTCGGTTTACATGTATTTATTTTCTTCATTCCAAATCTGAGGTCTTTTTAGGTTTTAATACCTTTTTAGCATATGTTAACAATCAATTTCCTACTACCATTAAAGTGTTGAGATTCAATTTCGAGTGGGGAATATATGTCCAATGATCTTCATGCTTTCTTACACTAAAAAGGTATAATTTCGCAATGATCTTGTACTGATATGCCACAATAAAATGGCGTACCTGAAAGAAAGAAAGAACAGTCACTTGTTGGATGTTGTGCGTACTTTATTGCTTGAATCAACTATTTCATCCAAATTCTGGGTTGAGGCTTTATCTACTACTCTTTATTTGATTAATAGACTACCAACTAAAGTCTTGAATCTAGAAACCCCATATTATCGTTTATATCATCAACAACCTAACTATCTCAACTTGCATGCTTTTGGTTGTGTTCGTTTTGTTCATTTACCTTCCCATGAATGTCATAAACTTTTTGTACAATCTGTCGGTGGGTTAAAGTGCTTCTCAAGAGGATTTTCTTTGTTATGATTCTCACTCTAATAGACTTCTTGTTTCACGAAATGTTGTGTTCTTTGAAAACCAGTATTTCTTTCCTACATGTATAAAGTCATCACCATCTCCCGAGATAATTTTTCTTCCTTGTTTTGATAAAACACCTCCATCCATTAAGAGATTCAAGCCAGGAATGGTGTATTAAAGACGTCAACCAGCCCCGCCCCTTCCCAAGATTGCATTGACAACTGGGACTGCTCGACTAGCACCTCGACGATCTACAGGAGTATCACATCCTCCTGATAGGTATGGCTTTTCACATACCTCGCTTACTGCTAAATTGTCTTCTATTTTGATTCCATCTACCTATTCTCAAGTTATCAAGCATAAGTGTTGGGAAAAGGCAATTGAAGAAGAACTCTGGGCTCTTGAGGAGAATAATAAATGGGACATTGTTATTTGTCCACTTGATGTTAAACCTATTGGTTGTACTTAGGTATACTCAATTAAGTTTCGTTCCGATGGGAATTTAGATGGCTATAAAGCCTGATTAGTAGCACTTGGTAATAAACAAGAATACGCAGTAGACTATGAGGAGACCTTTGCTCCTGTGGCCAAAATGACTACTGTGCATACTGTACTTGCTATTGCTACATCTTATGGCTGGCCACTTCATCAAATGAACGTAAAAAATGCATTCCTCCATTCGGACCTCAAGGATTACATGGCAATTCCTTCTGGTTTGTTCACTTCCTCTACTTCCTCTGTATGTAAACTGAAGCGATAATTGTATGGTTTGAAACAAGCTCCTTAGGCATGGTTTGAGAAGTTACGTTCAAATCCATTGAATTTCTCTTTTGATCAAAGCAAATATGACTTCACTATTTCTCCGCAAGATGCCTACAGGTGTTGTACTTCTACTTGTTTGTGTGGATGATATAGTCATCACTGGAACAAACTCTCTGATGATTAAATAACTTCAGCAACATTTGCAAGAAGCTTTTCATATGAAAGACCTCGGTCCTTTAACGTACTTAGGGCTTGAAGTACAACAAAGGGTATGCCGAAGTGTTCTTAAACCACTCAAGAGTTGATTACTTTGGTTGGTCTTTAAGACTCTTCCTCTATAGATACACCTTTGGAAGTGAATACTAAGTATAGACGTGAATAGGGCAATCTTCTTCTGGATCCTACATTATATCGGCAGTGGGTTGGGAGCCTAAACATTTAACCATTACTCGACTTGATACATCCTTTGTTGTCCAAGAGGTTTGTCAATTTACGCACTCTCCACGACACCTACATTTGGCTGTCGTCCATCGTATCATTCGGTATCTCCAAGGGTCTCCAAACCTGGGCTTATTCTTTCTTTCTTGTTCACATCTTAAATCAGTTGCCTACAGTAATGCTGATTGGGCAAGTTGCTCTAATACTCATCTTTCTGTAGCTGGCTGATGTATTTTCTTGGTGACGCATTAATATCTTGGGGGAGTAAGAAGCAAGATCGAGTTTCCAAGTCTTCAACTGAGTTTGAATATTGTGCCAGGTCTGCTGCTTGCTCTGAGATAGTTTGGTTTCATGGGTTGTTGGCTGAGCTTAGATTCCACAATGTGAACCTACTTCTCTTCATACTGACAATACTAGTGCCATTCACAAAGCTACAAACCCCGTACACCATGAGCATACCAAGCATATAGAAGTGGATTGTCCTTATATTCGTCAAGCGGTGGATACTTGTGTTATTTATCTTCTCCATATTTCCACCAACCTTCAAATCATTGATGTGTTCACCAAGCCTATGACCCGCCAGCTACATCAATTTCTCGTTGGCAAATTGATGCTTCTTGATCAACCAAGATCAATTTGAGGGGGACATCAATATCATAACATGATCTGAAATATTCTCAGCTCAGCAGCTCATTACGAGCTGAATAAATTAATATATTTTAGGTGTAAATGGCTTTCCATACTTGGAAGATAATGCAACTGTACAGCAGAAAATTAGGGATATATTATCTCTGTAATAACCAGAAATTAAGATATGCAGATCTGTTACTCCTTGTGTTTTTCTATATAAAGAGAACACTATTGAGAGGTATTCCAACGTATTACAACCTATTGACAATAACTTCTCCCGAGCATCTCTAAACTAATGGATCCATAAACAGAACTTGTAGTTTTGTCCTTTCAATACTAAAGTTCAACACTATGAGACTGAACCAAGCCTGGAAAGGTTCTTCATTGGTCAATCTGAGAATGCAATTAATTCATAATGTGACTCCAAAAGGCTTTAGACTCCAGTCATTCAATTACCTAGTTATCAAACAAGGTAAAGCAATTAATTTTGAAATATCGTTAAAATATTTAAAAGTGACAAATCAAACTCTCTATCTTATGGCTTTTGAAGATCAGATCCAAGTCTGGGTTCTTCAACTGATTTTCACTTTTTATGAAAATCTTACAATTTGTATTTTAGGTTTAAAATTCTAACTAAACCAACGTAAACGCAGGTCAATTTTTATTCAATCATCAATATATATACATGTCTAATAAGATTACTTTTCCTCTTTCTGATATCAGATATAAATAGGGCTATTGATATTAAGATATTTTCATGTCAACTAAAAGGGGCTAGAACAAAGACCCTTCTTTTTTGGAATATCAAATCCAAGTGCCACTCTACCCTTTTCCTTTAACATGCGCTCCTCATGAAAGTTCACAATTTTAATTTATTTTACTAGAACCTTACCAGAAAGAAATTCAATTTACATCAATCTCATCTATACATACAACTAGTATTTTCACTTATGCTTTTTCCCTTTCCTATATGAGATCATAATGTGGCTAACCAAATCCTACTGTCACTCTGGGCACTATTATGATCTCCATTCTTTATAAGATTTTACAATTTCAATTAATTTCACTCGACCTAAAAGCAGGATACTGATATTCTAATCTCATCCATACATAAACATGGCTAGTATTAATTTTCTTCAATGAATCCTAGCAGCACTCTAGGTTCTTCTAAGGATCTTCAGCGGTTTGAAACTTCACAATCTTAATTAAGTTTACGAAGATTTGAATTAACCCAAGCGAAGCAGGTCAAATTTTATTGCAACCCCATCAGTGCATAACCACGTCTAGTTGAGATAACTACAGATTAATCAAAAGGGACTAAATCAAACTCTCTATTTTCTAATTAATACAACCAAGAAGTTAAAAAGAAATTAAAAATAACTCAATCAAAAGTAAATCGATTTTCTATTAGTCCCATCAATATGTACTCATTTCTAGAATTACTTTCCTTTCCTATTGGAAATCAAATCCCAGTATTATTCTGGGCGCTCTTCTAAGGATCTTCAGTTTAATGTAATTTCATAACCTAATTAATATTATTTAATTTCTAATTAACTTAGACAGATTAGTTTTCAATCCCATAAATATGCACACACTTCTATTTCAGATATCTACAGATTAATTTAAAAGGGTCTGAAACTCCAAATTTTCTATTTAACCCAACCAAGAAGTTCAAAAAAATGACAGGCTGATTTTCTTCAACTCTCGCAACATAAATGTATTTCTAATATACTAGCATATGTACATGTTGCACGTGCTTTATAAATTTACAACCTCCATTCCTTTTAAAACTTTGGAGATTTTTTTCTATTTCTTTTTAAGTATCCATTTAGAAAACCAATAAAACATTAATTATTTTTTTTCTAAATTCTGCCTCTATTAATGGATTAGAGTAATATATTTTGAGTATTTAATGAAAGGTATTAAAGTAAAATATTATTCTTTTTTCTATAATTGAGGCCAATTATTGATTTTCTTACTTCATGCGCTCTAATGATAATTAAAAAGGAATTGAGGGAATACTATTTAAAAAAAGGACTGAAATTCTACACAAATATGTAGAATTTTTCTATATTCTGTTACTAAATGTGCCACATTAGATTTGTATGGATGCCAATACAATCATTTAATAAGTATAGGTCCGCATCAGTTTTACATGGCGCATTCTACGTGGCAGTATGTAGGAAAATCCTGCATATTTGTATGAATAAAATCTCGATCCTTAACAAAATATTACATACTAACACAGGAGCAAAAATTAGAATTATTTTGAATAATTTTTACTAAAAATATAAGTATTTTAATTATCATTTATCGGAATTTTAAATATAAATCATATAAAAATTTCGAGGTACGTTCGCAAACTCGTGGCAATAATTTGCACTATTGAGAATTAGTATGATATTTAAATATTTTGTTAAGTTTGATAGATTTGCGAGTAATTGTAAGTTATAATTCCTTGAATTTTGATATTTTTATTTTAAATTGCTTAAATTTTTTTTTTGTGATAATTATTAATTTTAAATTTTAAATATAGAGTATTATCTCTTAACAAAAATATTCAACTTAAAATTAATTAATTTACAATTTTGGGTATGGTTACTATTGTTGTGAAAAAACTTGAAGTACAAATTTGAAATAAAAAGTGTGAAACATTTCATATACTTAGTGCTTTTTATAAACTAGTTATATTCTCAGTATGAGCACAATATACAATTAATATTCCGACTCAAACCCGAAAAAATCACAAGTCATAAGCTAGACAAATAGCAATTGCAACTCCAAACGTTAAACACCACTCATAAATTCCGAGCCTATGAAATAGACTTGCATCAAAAGGAATGAAATTACTAGTCCACTCGTCTAAGTTCCCGTGAGGATTAACCAAGTGGTGAAAAACAATACCATGACATCATTGTTAACGAAGATAATGACGAAGCTCCAGAAAATATTTATCATTAGTCTCTTCAATACCTTTGTAATTACACTCGTAACTTTCTTAAGTGTTCTATCTTTTGTGCTCTAAGCACATGCAACATTGTATACGACTCTGTTAAGAGGAGCGAGAGGATAATAAAAGCGACAAAGAATATGATCTTGAAGGTGAAATAGGAGGTCCATTTAGATGCAAACAAGGCAGAAGCTTCTGGCAAGTAGGATTCCAAACTGGGTGTAGAATGGTGACTTCTATTATGGTAAAAATAGTGGTCCAACGGTTTCAATTTGTGATAGCCATATGGTATCGATTGAGGAAATCGGAGCTGCGGTCTTTATTTATTTTTGAATTTATTTTTTACTACCGTAACAACCTATAATGACCGTAACAGTAAATACAGACTGATATGTTATGGCAATGGTTGATATATAATGGTTTCAGTTGATTTGGATGAGAATTCTATTCTCACAATTTTATTGGAGCATAATGGTAGCGATGACGGCCAAAACCGTTATGTAACGGTAAAGGTAGATATTTAAAGACGTTCAATACATTTTCATTTTGGAGGATATTCATAGAGACAAGATGAAATTTGAACATAAAGGAAAGTAGGAGAAAAATGGTTGCTTGAGCTAGAGGAAATCCTTCTCCATGAGGAGATAAAGTTGAAAGATTCAATGAAGATGCCAAAGAAACCAAGAAATTGAAGTTCTTCTTTTTTTGTCCATCTGGTGTATGTATCTCTCTTATAAATTGCAGTTTCCAAGTACATGTTAATGTAACATCCCATATTTATTTAGCGTTGATATGTTACATTAGCATAAATATGACATAAGTGTTGAAGTGTTGGCATTGTTGTGTTGATACGGGGTTTTACGAGACGTTGCATTTTTAACGAGTATCAGCATGTGCATTGGAATACTAGTATAACATGCCATGTATAATAAAGACGTCGAAAGGTATTGTGATGTATTGTGAGGGATGTGAGAGCTTGGTTTCATTGTGCGAAGTGGATTGGATATAGTGTTATGTCGAAGTTTAATGGTAGTTATATAACATTGCGTAGATTGAGTTGTAAACGGTGTTCCAAAACTTATAAAATATTTTTATTAGTATCTAGTGATTATGAATGTTTTTGAAAGTTATCGACCAAAAATTTGGGCTCAAGTGAGTGTCTAAATCCCATAGGTCCGATCAATCTGACTAGCTGTTGGATTGATCCAACATCGGTTGAATCGATCCAACTGAGTGTTTGACTGACTAAAGTGGCGTGAAAAATCACTTTTGGCTTATTTATTTTTTTTTTTGCAAAATCTGAATATATATAGAAAGAAAGGGAGAGAAAAATAATTTTGGAACTTTGGAGCTTAGTTTAATCTAATTCTTGAGGTCGGATTCAAATTATAAGTGTGGATTCTTCATCCTTGAAGTGTAGGGAATATTTTGAGGTAAGTCACAATCTTTGTCTTGCTCATTTACTATTTCTCAATTTCCGTGCCAAGTTCATATGTGAAATTAAATTTGTTATTCTTTATCCTTGTGTTGAGTAGAGCATTTTCTCCTCTAGGTTTTTGTTGATTCGACTTCCATAGCTTGATCAAACCAAGGGGCAAAAAAAGAAGAAATTGGGGCCTTTTAACGTATAACTTTCGGGTGAATTCTAGCTCATCTAGAGGTACGAGTAGATTACAAAATAACGATATATGCATGAGTTTATGTGCGTACTTTTACGTGTAATTTATGTGTTAATTTTCAAATTTTTAATTATGAGTTGTAGATGTTAATTTCTTGTTATGGAATTTAATTAAGTTGAATAAAGCATGTGTAGGTGTTGGTAATGAATTACATTGATTTATGTATCATTCATTCATGGTGTTAGCACTGCATTTGTCATGAGATATGAAAAGTGTGTGTGTGTTTTTTTTATAAAATGAGAACTTGATGGAAATTGATTTGAATGAGAAATTGAAAGTGAATTCGAAAGTGTTCAGAGAATTTCAAATGGAAAGTATTGAAAGCATTGAACGTGTCGACAAGATTTAGCATTGAATATGTGTTGGAGTGATGAAGCTCAAGTGTTATTGAATTAAACATGTTTGTTGATGTAAATAAAAAATTTTAAAATTGTTGTTTAAGAAAAATCTATCGAGTTGTATTAGCTGGGAAATTGAGTCAGTTTTAGTGTCACCCTTTAGTGTTGAAAGTAAAGAGAAGACTTGATGCCTTACCGTGAAAGTCCGAAAACATGACCAGGGATATATTTTACTATAATAGCATCCCGCGAGGAGGGCGGGTTATAGACGTGTTGAGATCCTAATAACAATTTTAGGTGTTGTGTTGGGTTAGTGTTGGTGTTGGTATTGGTGTCGGTGTCGGACGGTGTCGAGCTTGTATTGCAAGCATTCTTATATGTTGCATTTTACACATATTGGCACCACATAACATCATATTTATCATATTATATAGTAGGCCAACTCTTACTTTTTCTTTCCTATTTTGTATCATAATTGTGTTGTATGGGCGGAGCCGGACGACAAACCTCATTGAGGTTGTTTGGATGACCTAAGTGTACATTTTTGGAGCTATAAACAATGTAGCCATTTTGTGTTGTTGCCTCATTATTCATGATGTATATTTTTCGAGGCATAGTGTAGCAGATGTTGTAGACTTATTTTGTATTACTTCTTATTATTACCTTAAGTGGCTAGCATTGTATTAGGTAAGAACAGGTCGTAATATATACTATTATGGTATTGATTAAGCAAACTATGACGTTTACTTTTATGTTGATATAATATTGTATGCATGCTATACATATTTTTAATTTGTGCACTCTGAGATTTATTATGCTGTAGAATGAGTTGGACAGTTTGTCGAAGTAGCATTGTTTTCTTTTCTTTTTTCTTTAAAAACATATATTTTTCTTTTCATTTTCTTTAAAACGGGAAAAATAGCTCGTGTCCCCGGGTTTGACAAGATTTGGGGCACGACAAGCTGATATTAGAGCTTAACCGGGTTAGATAAACTCTTGTGGTATGAGAGTAGGCAGGGCGGAGAGTATCGTTGTGCTATTTGTTTATTTGTAGTTGCTTTGTTAGTATTAGTAGCGTGCATTGTCATGTCGCATGAGTAATATTTGGTAGTTGCATTGCATAAGACATTTGTTTGTGAAGTGAACTAATATCTTTTCTTATGTTATGATTGGTATTGTAAAGAGAGTTATGGTGGGAGGACGTGGACAAGATAGAAGCGAGGGATGTCGTGGCGGTCGAAGTCACGGGGTTAATGCTTAGGGTGGTCGTGTTGGGGGCCATGGTGTTGAGGAAGTGGAAGTTAGGTATACTCGGGCTCAAGAAGTGGAGTTGAGGATATTCTTGATTTTGAAGAAAGTAGCAAGGCTAGTTTAGAGGGATACGAGGAAGAGGTTCCTAATACTCGACCTTGTATTCTGCCACAAGCCTAAATGGGAGTTGATGATGTTGGGGGAGCTTAAACGGACACTTCTAATTTGTTGAGAGCTATGGAAGAAGTGATGCATAAATACAAGGACAAAGAGCGTATTGAGTGCAAAGACAATGGCTCAGAAGCTCAAATGAATTTTAGGAGGATAAATCCACCTACATTCATGAGAGAAGAGGAGCCAATTATGGCAGAACATTGGCTTACGGGTGGAGTGCATCTTCGACACACTTCACGTAGTAGATGATGATTTACAGATGGCCGTAGGGCCATTCTTTCTATGCGGGGAAGTGGGAGAGTGGTGGAAGGGTTATGAGGAGATTTAAGCTGTGGTAGTATTACGTGGGCAACTTTCAAAGCTCATTTCTCAAGGAGTTATTTTTCACTATTTTGCGGGAGAGAAATCGGAAGGAGTTCGCAAGTCTTGTTCAGAAAACTTCTACAATGCAACAGTATCAGTGGTTAATTATGAGTCTTTCTCGTTACGCACAGGAGTTTGTCTCTATGGTGGAGCTATGTATGAATAAATTCAAGGATGGTCTTCATCATGCTATCAAGAGTATTGTGGTTTTGGGACTCCATAAAACTTATAAGGATTGTGTGAACATAGCGATGAGTGTGCAGGCAAGCTTACTCGAGAGACAACAAGTTCTTGATGTTCGACCTCATCGGTCTTCGGGCTAAAATTTTGGTTCTCATTCCATTCCGAATTTATGGGTTGTTCTGGGTAGCCGTGGTGTGGTGGAGGTGGCGGTAGTGTTGGTGGGGTTACTGGTTCTAGCATTGGTAGTGGTGGTGATAGGAAGAGATCTTGCGATGCATTTTCTTCTCCTTCTTATGGTGGGCGTCCTCAACCTACCAGTTCTTTTCATCTAGCTTGACAGCTTAGGGGTGGGGATGCTTTACATGTGGTTAGCAAGGTCATCTTGCCTAAGATTGTACTTGTCCTCTCATATGTCGTTTCTATTGTGTGGAGGGGCATATGCAAACCTTGTAGCCTTCTGCAGAATGTAGGCATTGTGGTACTCAGGAACATATGTAGGAGCGTTGTCCCGAGGGTTTCACAATTCCAAGCACTTCCTATGGACCTGCTTCATCTTTTATTCCACATGAGATGGCTTTGAGGAGGCCATATACTCCTCCATCTGTTTCTTCTCGCCAGGGTGAGGGATCATCTTGGGGGGGGGTAGTGATGGTAGTTCTCGTGGGGTTTTTTTAGCAGGGTCAAACTTCGCAGGCTCATGATTTTAAAATGCTACAGGCTTCAGATGCGACCGAGTCATCTGTTGTGATAGGTATAGTTCCATTTCTCTCTACTTAGGCACATGAATTATTTGACACTGGTGCATCATGCTCTTTCATTTTTGCAAGTTTTGTACACATGTTAGAGTTGCCTATTAAGCATTTGGATATGCTTATTTAGGTTGATACTCAAGGGAATAATGTTTTTTGTAATGGCAGTGTGTGTCAGGGGTATGAGCTTATCATTTCTGATCATGCATTCATGTATGATTTCATTGTGTTTGGAATGTTGGGTATTGGTTGTTGCACTATCATGTTGTTTTTTATTGTGAAAAAGTGAAGGTTGCTGATGGTGATGCCTGTGGGAGTTAGTAAATGCTATCAGGGGGAGTGACAAATTTATCTTCCTTATTCGCATAAAGCTTAGGCTAGTCTATCTTACATGTTAGCTAGTCTTTCAATTTTTGAGAAGGTGAATTTGGGGTCGAAATTGCTTCCAATTGTTGGTGAATTCCTAGATATGTTTCCTGATAACCTTGGAGGACTCCCTTTTGAAAGGAAAATGGAGTTTACTATCAATTTAATTCTGGGGACAAATTATATTTCTATTGTGCCTTATCGTTTGGCTCCAGCGGAGTTAAAGGAGTTGCAGGTGTAGATTGATGGCCTTAAGTAGAAGGGTTTTATTCATCCTAGTACTTCACCGTGAGGTGCTCTGGCTTTGTTAGTGCTAAAGAAAGATGGCACAATGTGTATTTGTATCGAATACTGGAAATTGAACTGGGTGACTGTGAAGAATTAGTATCCTTTGTTACAGATTGATGATCTATTCAACTAATTGTGGGGTTCAAAATTCTTCTCGACGCTTGATTTGGTTTCAAAGTATCATCAGTTACTTGTTCAGCAGAAGATATTCTAAAAACTGCTTTTCATACTCGTTAAGGAATTACGAGTTCCCCGTTATGCCATTTAGTCTTATGATAAATCATTTCTTTTAGCCATATCTTTCAAGGATTTGATAAATCATATCTTTCAGCCATATCTTGACTGTTTCATGGTAGTATTCATTGATGTCATTAGCATTTATTCGCTTTGGAGAGGCATATCGAGAACATTTGCGTATTATTCTTTCTACTCTATGAGAACATTGGCTCCATGCGAAGTTCTCCAAATGTGAGTTTAGGTTGCAGGAGGTTTGTTTTCTTAGTCATGTGATTTCAAAAAGTGGAGTTACGGTGGATCTTTTAAAAATTGAGGTCATTACCAAATGGGAATGACCTAAATCCATATTTGAAATCTGGAGTTTCTTGGGGCTTGCAGGTTATTATCATTGATTCGTCCTATATTTTTTGCATTTTGCAGCTCCAATGACATGACTTACTCGCCAAGGTGTGAAATTCAAGTGGAAATCTAAATGTGATGAGTCTTTTCTTACTCTGAAGGTATTTTTGACTTAGGCTGCAATGCTTACTATTTCGGAGCAGGGTATCGGATATACAACCTATTGTGATCTATCGAAAGAGGGGTTGGATTCATGTTGATGCAACTTGGGAAAGTGGTGGCGTATGCATCAAGGTAGTTGAAGGTAAATGAGAAGAATTTTCCAACTCATGACTTAGAACTTGGTGTTGTTATGTTTGCCTTGATGTGTTGGCGATACTAACTATACAGTAAAAAGTTCAAAGTTTTTTTTTATCATAAATCTCTCAAGTACGTATTTATACACCGTGACTTGAATATGCATCAGAGACGGTGGATGGAATACTTAGATCAATACAACTTTGATCTCGAGTACCATCCCGGTAAAGCAAATGTAGTGGCGGATGCATTGAGTTATAAGACTCAATGTTCTACTTTTTTTTTGCGGTAAATGAATGAGTTCGAGTTGGAGTACGTAGAAGCGGAGGGTAGAACAATGTTGTTTATGATCAAAGTTTAATTGACTTTGATTGCTGATTTGGTAGAGGCGTAGTGTGTTGATGTAGAGTTCAATGCTTATCATTTGCAAGTTCTTAGCGACCGTGGTCTTGATTTGTGGACCATTTCTAATGATGCGGATTGCATTTCCAAATTCGTCTATTCGTTCCTATATCCATTTGGGATGAGGTTCCTAAGGAATCTCATCATTCTCGTTTAGCAGTTCATTCGGGTGGTGTAAAGATATTTCATGATATTTCACGTCATTTTTGGTTGCCCGGTATGAAGAAAGATGTTGCAGAGTTTGTGTTGCGTTGCCTTATGTGTCAACAAGTGAAGGCTAAACAGAAGCATCCTAGTGGTTTGCTTCATCTGTTGCCCATTTTCAAGTGGAAGTGGGTACGGATTACTATGGATTTTATGGTGGGGTTACCGAAGTCAAGGAGGGGTTGCAATGCTTTTTAGATGATCGTGGATCGTTTGATAAAATCTGGGAATTTTATTCCTGTACGTACTACCAACTCAATTGAGAAGCTTTGTCGGAAGTAAATCGATGAGATCATT